>LPNX010657483.1:294050-311977 GCA_001517045.1 Pseudotsuga menziesii | reverse complement strand
CACACACAGACACACACACACACACACACACACACACAGAGGGGGGGGGGTGGGTGGGAATATTATATAACTATGGCATGATATAAAGAATAATTATTTTACTTCATAATTTATGAGTGCAACTTTGATCTATTTATAGGATTTATGTGTTATCATTTACAACACAATTCTAGAAAAGAGTAGTTAGCACCTAGATAATTACAACAGAAAATATATTGGATTACGTATTGTTAAGTTAATAATATAGTAATGAGGTAAATATTACTTTTGGGAAAATAATTATTTTATTTCGTAATTATATAATTAATGCAACTTTTGTGTATTTGTAGGATTTATGTGTGTTATCATTTACAATATGATTCCCAATTAGAATAATTGGTGTGTGGACAATTATAACAGACAATATGTAGGCTCCACATGCACACATACACTTGATAATTAATTAATTAATGTAACCTTTGCTTATTTATAGGATTTATTTGTTATCATTTACAACACAATTGCAAATTTGAGATGTTGGCACTTAGACAACTATAATGGAAAATATATTGGATCATGTATTGTTAAGTTAATAATAGAATAATGAGGTATATATTAATTTTGGGTAAACTAGCATAGATCCATCTTAAATATGGCTCTACTAAGGGACTAGAGGGATCCCATTTTAGAGTGCTAATCTTGAGGTATGCACCTAGATGAGATATTTGATGCCTCTCGGTGCTTGGTAGAGACAGAGTTAAGATGAATCTATGCAGGTGTTAATTGCTACAAATTAGCAAATTTACAAACACTGAAGCACAACACATGGAAGTAACTAAGGCCGGTAAATAGACCTCTATGATTAGAGCGACTAATGGATGGATTCAAGCGTTGATGTGGGGGAAGATCACTTTGATTTGTGATAGCCAAATTGCTATTCACATACTAAAGAATCCAACATTTCATGATTGCATCAAGCATATTGATATTAAGTACCATTTCATAATGAAGGTGGTGGAAGAAGGTAGGATCTTGTAGCAAAAAACTAATACTGATGAAAATACTGCAGATATGCTTACAAAGATAGTCATAATAGAGAGGTTTGAATGGTGCAAAAATTCTTTGTCTTGTTGTAAATGTGATAAAGGAAACAATGGAAAACGACATGCATGTGTAAAACTTAGGTGTGTAGTTGGATTTTTCATTCAATGGCATACTTTAATATGCTTAGGAGTATGCAATTTTTTGGTGTTGTAAAAAAATAACTTTCTGAATTTTGTATGCTTTGTAGAATTTATGCAGCTTTTGATACATGAGGGTGAGGGTGTGTAGTTGGATTTTTTCATTCAATGGTAGTGAGTATGCATTTTTTGTTTATTGGATAAGTTGGGTTAGTTTTTTTTTAAAATTGTATATAAAGTTTTTGCATTTTTGAGGTGTGTGAGGGTGTCTTGTTAGATTTTTCATTGCACAGAAGAGGTGCATTCTACAATCCAGTAGGAAAAATGTGTAACTCTTTTTGTGCTCATCCTATAATTGACATGTATTCTTTATAAAAAATAATAAAATATAATTAAAAATAACATGTTGCTTAAATTAAATTTAAATTATTTAGAATTGCATATATATAAAACAACATAAATTAGATAAACTAAAACCATAAACATTGGATTACACATTTCTTCAACATTTTCACTGTAAAAAAAATTTGCACCTTGAGATATTTGATCCTTTTTGGGCTTGATAAATCCGCTTTTAAATGAATCTATGCAAGTCCATATTTAATGACACATCTTCACTTGTCTTGAGGATACAAGGATTATAAAAAACAAATAAAAGTATCTATTAATTAAATCTTAAAATTAGATATGATTTGTTTTTTAATAAGTGTTTTGTTAGATCTTTCATCCAAACCCAATGGTACACGTCTTAAGGGTAAAAGGATTATCAAACGAATAAAAGTATTTGCTAATTAAATCTTAAAATTAGATATGAACTTAAAAAATTCATTTTCATAATATGATTTTGTTTTTAATAATAGATTGTTGTGTGAAGATTGTGTATGCAATGTTGTCATTATCATGGGCCATGCTTTTTTTTTCACCAGAACTGCATGTTATTTTTAATGATATTATGTATTAATGTCAAACAAGATTGGTATATGTAGTTAGTTTGATGACTAGACATAGGTTGGAATAAAAGCTATGAACATTGAGAATATTTGAGTAGTCAAATCAAGTTACTTATTGTATATATGTAATGTCAATTTTATTTGACATTAATGTTATATATGTGCATGTGAAAGTAAATTATTTATATATTTGAATAATTTTTATATAAAATTAATTATTACATTAACAATATCGAATCTTCATGTTATTGATATTGACAACTTGATGAATTTGATTTAAGTATACATAATACATTATATGTTTCATTGTCTCATGAATATATCATTAATATCAAACAAAATTGACATGTAGTTAGTTTAATGACTAGACATAATTGGTTGGAGTATAGCTATGAAGATTGGAAATATTTGGGTAGTCATTTGTAAGGTCTTATCATAGTGTATATATACCATGCCAATTTTGTTTGACATTAATGTTATATATATAAAGTTTTTTTTGACATTATGCATCAATTATTGGAATCACCATGTTAGCAACATCTTGGTTGGAGTAGACATAATATGTTAGACTATGGCTATGAGGATTGGAAATATTTGGATAGTCATTTGTAAGGTGTAACCAAGTTATTTATTATATATATGTAATGCCAATTTTCTCTTACATTAATGTAACTTTATGGTACGATATTTTGATGAATTTATTTTTATATATGAATAATAAGTTGGAGTAGAATTACGAGGACAAACTTGGGTGGTTAGGTTTAATCAAGTTATATGTCAAGATCTAGTCCTTGAAATAGTTAAATGTCAATTTTATTTGCATAAAAATTTAGTTAACCATTATGTCATCATAAAATTGAGGACACAATTTAGATAATTTTATCATGTTGGTGGAAATGTTTTTTGCAGTCATTTCTTCTCTAACGTCTTTAGAACCGAAGGAGATAAATTGTATTTTTCATATGTATTTAAATTTTATAAGTTAAATCATTAAATGTTTTTGTTGTGCCTCTTTATATAGTAGTTCAACTTTTGAAAGCATTCCATTTCTTCATCTTGAAATGTAAAACCTTGACAACTTTGAAGCGATTGTGGTTTGTGCAAGTGGGCTAAAAAAGTGGTTGTGGTTTGTGTTGGAAACGAGTCCAAAAAGAGGCACATTTACATGAGAAAGGATGGTTGTTTTTTTGTTTTTATTTTTTATTTTTAAAATTTTCTCTTGGAGGGACATATCTACCCCTACTCTCGATTAATTGCCCTACATTATTTAAGATGAATAGGGTGGGCCGGATCAATGTCATCAATGTACCTTATATAAATGCATAAATTATGTCTGAGAAGAGAGGGCTACCACGGTAAGAGTCTATCTGGGGCTTGCTATCGTGGGTTAGTAATTCCATTAATTATTTTCTTGAATTATAGGTAGATGCTTCAGGTCTTAGTCCTACTGCCTGCCCTCTAAGAACATTAGTATATTTTAGCTAAAAACACCAATTTTATTAAAATATGTTTTTATCATTATGAAAAGAGACTCGACATTTCATGTTTTCATGTTCCTAACAATCCATGACTGGGTGGTGACTTAGTAATGATCCTTTACTTGGTGTTTGTAAAATGATGGCTTTTCTTGTGCCTAATGCCTATTGTGGGAGTCCATATTCTCCTCCTCTTGCGCTGTCCTGTTGGGGGAGAAATGTACACCTAAAATTACATGATTATTACTAATGATTAAAAAATATTAAAAAAATATATATATATATATATATATATATATATATATATATAATTTTGTTAAATTGACACCTAGCATAATTATTACTTATGATTATATTTTTTTTAAAGATTAATAATGTTTTGATTTTTAAATATTTATTTTAATGGAAACAAAATGTACTTTTCATAAATTGATTTGCCTTTTGTATTTGTGATAATCATGATTCATGCTAAGATAATAATGTTTAAAGATTTGATAGATCATGCTAAGATAATAATGTTTTAAAATTTTTGTATATTTATTTTGTTTTAAGATTATATATATTTATTTTAATGGAAGTAAAATGTATATTTACAGTTAAGTTTTATATATTTATTTCAATCAAGAAAAATGGGTATTTATGCCTTGGATGTGGGTGCAAACCACAACTAAATGTGCTGCGTGGACGCTATACTGAGGGACCCAATCACCCACCACGTGGATTTCCCTCTGCCCATCCCACATGTAATTTAATCCTCCATGGCAAGTGAGGTCGAAGGAATTTATGAAGCTAGCCCTTCGACCTCTGTGTAGAGTTATTTGCAGTACCATGGCAATCATGCCAAGACCGAGCAAATTTATGGTTCATGGGGAAGCTATTCACAAGAATTTTACCTTAGTAAGCTTTGGTATTTGGCACCTTTGGTTTGGATCCTCAGCAGTGTTTCCATCCGACATTTCAGTGAGGATATCTCTCTTGGACGGGTTTTGCTTTTTGGCTCTGTGTTTTCTTCATCTCCAGACCTCATCCCACTCTAGGTCGACTTCTCTCCTTGACGCCTTCACACACAGGTTCATGGTATTGGGTGCATGCCTTCTGCAACCAAGATGTCTAGACGACTCTACACCACCCCTCGTTGTGGAAGCGGAGGCCATGGTCACTCAAGCTATCCTGGATCTAGAGGTTCAACTGATAGTGGCTATGATAATGCAATTCCCAGGAATTTAAGAGATATGTTAGATGATTGGGAAGGGGAAATGGCAGTGCAACAACTGGTTAGTCAAAGAGCCCGAGCTTGCCCAAACACTATTGGTGAGTCAAGAATATGCTCGCCTATGTCTTTTTGCATTCGTAGGAGATCTCTTAGGAGAAAAATCCATCTCCTTCCCCGTCCCCTACTCCAGCTCTTCACACCTCTTCTTTGCTAGGCCCATCTTAGGTCTCTAGACCGCCTGAGCAACACAACATGCAACGAAACAAAGAGGTCCTGACAAGTTGTGGCAAGACAAAAAAAGGGTCTATAAGTGGCCATAAACGGAAGCATGTGGAATGCAAAGACTTGGTTGACCCCTCCTCTTTCAATGAAATGACCAGACTGCCAACTAAGAAAGGCATCGATAGCTCTTCCAGCTCTGGAGACTACGACTACCCAATCTTGGAGGAGAAGCTTGAGGACGCAGATACTATCTGCAATTCGAAGTAATTTCATGCTCTGTTTTAATTAGTAGTCACCATGAAATTAATTGGAATTATAGATAGTATCTGCAAGCCAGTTTAGCTAGAATTTTGTCTATAGTAGTAGCAAGGCAATATAGTCTCTGGCGTCATTTTGGAATTTCTAGGCATTATTTTGGACTCTATAGGTCTGGCTCCCATTCAAGAACAGACCCAATATGCAGTTTTCTTTGAGAATCCGAATTTCTTTACATGGGCAAGCCACTTGTTGTTATCAGTTTAATGTTTTGGTTTAGTATGGAGCCTCTATGGTCTCCAAGATACTCTGAAACTCTTGTGCTTGAATTCTTATTTGTACAATAATATAATTGATCTCTAAAACTAAAAAAAAGGTATTTATGATCCATTAATTTGCCTTTCGATCTTGTGGTTAGTTAATTTGTTAGGAATAGAAATATGTTGAATTGATAAAAGTATATTGAGAAGATGGCTCCCATAAAGTCACTTCAATGAATTGAGTTTGGTCATGTTTTAGCTTTGGATTTTAACTAAATATGTTGGATTTACAAGATTCACAATTTTCTTTTAATCCTTTTGACATATAAATATCATAAATTGTATCCCATTAAGACTAAGATTAAATGATGTTTTAATTTCAATATGAAGTTTTGATATAACATTTATCAAAACAACTTAAGATCATCATGTTATTTGTATATAAATTTTTATCTTTTATTTTATTATAACTTTTTGGTTCAATAAAATATTACAATTTTCTTTTAATCTCTTCATAAACAACTATAGTAAATTAAATCATATTAAAATTCGATGATCTTTCAATTTCAATCTTACATTTTGATGTAAGTTTGTCTAACAAACTTAATACCATATCACTAGTATCCATTATTGCTTTGCATGCTATGTTATAAAGTGATTATTTTCATTCACAACAAAATTCGTCAACTAGGAAAAGGAAAGGATCAAGATTACAATTATGCTTTGCATAAACTTGAAGTTGCTTAAACATGTTTGTACAAAAATTTAATGGGGGTAAGTACTTATTCAGAACGTTTGGCATTGAAAGGGAGACGAATTGCGATCTTCAATACTTCACATTGTTCATCTTGTCTATATTGCTTGAATTTTTTTAAAGTTTTGCTATATTTTCCATATTGCTGTTAAATCTTAAAATAGATAGACCATTAGAGGAAATTTGGGGTCTAAAATGAGCCTTATAAGAAAATACGCCAACAATAAGTTCTTGTGAGTTGGAATTCAAGAACCAATAGAACTTCAATAAAATGAGTCAACCATAATGGTTGAATTGACATATCTGTCATAAAAAAAAAACTACTTTTGTTGTTCGTATTTTCGACATATTTCCTTGTGTTTTTATTCAAATTTCGATCAGGAGAGCTCCTTGGATGTGGAATTTTATTTCGCATCCAACGAGTACCCACACTGCATACTTTTGACGGACCCAGCTACCCCAAAAACAAGAAATACTTGAAAAAAACGTGATCCCAAAAACAAGAAATATCTTTAAAAAAACGTTTTTTTTTTGCCAGATATTTCTTGTTTTTGGGATCACGTTTTTTTTCCAGGTATTTCTTGTTTTTTGGGTAGCTGGGTCCGTCAAAAGTATGCAGTGTGGGTACTCCTTGGATACCATCATCACGTTTTTTTCAGGTATTTCTTGTTTTTGGGGTAGCTGGGTCCATCAAAAGTATGCAGTGTGGGTACTTGTTGGATGCAGAATAAAATTCTGCATCCAACGAGCTCTCCTGATCGAAATTTGAGTAACATCATCATCACGTTTTTTCATGTATTTCTTGTTTTTGGGGTAGCTGGGTGCGTCAAAAGTATGCAGTGTGGGTACTTGTTGGATGCAGAATAAAATTCCACATGCAACGAGCTCTCCTGATCGAAATTTGAGTAAAAACACAGGGAGATATGTCGAAAATACGAACACAAAAAATCGTTTTTTTCTTTTTTCCTCCAAAATTAATAAATATTATTTTATTATTTCAACTATTATTTTATTATTTTCCTTAGGAGGCCCATTTTAGACCTCAAAATTCCTCAAATGAATCATCATTTTCATATAATCAATGATGAATTTCATGATACCTAGAGTTGTTGCAAGATTGTGTATATAGTGTTGTCATGGGCCATGCTCACTCAACATGGGAATTGTGTGCCATTTCACATGGTAATGTCAGGGAAAGTGAATATGGGATTGGAACAATAGGATTAGATTCTTTACACTTTGACAATGAGAGGTGTGACATGTAATTTTCCATGGCATAGTGTTGGAGAGTGAAGATGTGATTAGAACAATAATCTTGTTACGAGGTGAAGTCAAATCCAGGTCATATTTTTCGTATAGAGTGGTACATGACTATCATATTGTGTCATCGTATGTGTTGGGTGCACCAGGGGGTCAAATGGGGGTGTTAGTCCCCCCCGACCCTTTTGAGGGTGTAGGGATGGGGCTTGCTATGAAATTTTTTATACCCCTCTTATGTATTTTGGTTCCTTCTATAACCTTCATATGTATTATATAAAAGAGAAGTGATCCCTGATATTGGATTATAAGAGAAGAAAGCATTGTAAGTATTTTTCCGAGTAATAATAAAAGATCAAAGTTGCCATTTCCTCATGGTTTTATGCATGCACAACGAGTTTCCACATAAAATATTGTGTTCCATTATTAGTGTTGTTTTCTTCTGTTTTTATACTTTTTCTAACATTTGGTATTAGAGAATAAAAAACTTGTACGCATAGGGTTTTCTGTGAATGAGAGATGCAACAAGGACTGGAGGTTTAACTAAGTTCAAGTTTGAGAAGTTTGATGGATAGAGTTTCTCCCTATGGAAAATGAAGGTGGAGGATTTGTTGGTTCAAAATGACCAAGCCCTAGTCTTGTAAGGGGTTGTGAAAATTCAAGCGACATACTAGATGAGGAGTGGATAAAGATGGAAGGGAAGGTGGTTTCTACAATTCGTCTTTTCCTAGCAACCTCTGTCTCGTTCAATATTACTGAAGAAAAGATTGTCAGATCCCTTTAGGAGAAACTTAATAAGTTGTATGAGACTAAATCAACAACAAATAAGGTTTTCCTTAAAAAAAGAACTTTATCATCTAAGGATGAAGGACGGTTCAAATTTGGTAGACTATTTGAATGAGTTTAATAACCTTATCAATAATTTGGTATCGTTTGGTGTAAAGGTAGAGTATGAGAACAAAGCAACCATTTAACTATTCCCCCTCCTAAATACTTGGGATCATATGGTGGTATCTCCTATGTTATCGTTGCGTAAATATTTATGATGCATCGATGCGTATATACTGTAGGCACACCTAGGCATTTTTATTCATAAAATGCACCGACATTCTAGACAACTTTTTTAGCTGGAACTTTTGTAGTTTATTTGTATAATATATTTAATAGATTATCTATTTAATTCTCTAGGTTATTTATTGATAGAAAATGTGTGATAAGAGTTAAAGGAACAATAATTCCAATTGGCATGGTGGGAGCACATCTAAAAAAGTGAAGAAGGTAAGTCCTTTGTAATCCAGTATAAAATTAATTTGTATGAATTTAATTTAAGCTTAACTAATGTGTGTCATGCAAAGCCAAACAATGAGGAAACTCGATAATATTCTTTACAATTATACGAGTGTAGAACAACGTAAAACCTTGATGGAAAAGTTGCAGAGGGATGAATTAGGTGAATTAAAATGTAATAAGTATATATTTTTTTCTTTGAGTTTTCAGTAACAATGTACTTAAGAATATTTTCTAACATATTACAAACAATCTATTTCACATATGTTGAATGTTTTGTACATACCAACAACAAGGAAGGGAATGCCATCGTAGGAAAATAAAATTTATGAAAGATGTAAATGATGATAAATTAGTACTTAGCTCATATGAATGGTGCTGGAAGTTAATGAAAGGGGAGAAACTTCTATTGAAAATTATGAGGAATAAAGTGGAAAGCATGTGTATAGATGTACTTTCCACTTTTGATACAAAAGTCAATCCAATGACTCCAAGAATCAAATTACATTTAAACTACAAGAAGCGTTTCTAGATCAATGATCAATGAGACTTGTCATACTTGCAATAACAAAAATAAATCATTGAAACAGTAATATTTCTAAACATGTTTTTCTAGAATATGTATATGCTACTACAAAACATTATTTTCTTAATATTAATTCTGCTATATTTACTTTCATAACAATTTAAAAATAGTTTAATGTCATTTTATTTTTCCAGGGAGATTATGAAAATCCCAAAGGACGAGTAAGGTGACATAAAAAAATGTCAGTAGAGATATCTAGAAAAGTGTACAATGAGGTGGTCAAAGAAATGGACATAATTGTATCACGGGAAGAGCCATCTCAACAACATGCTCAAATGTATGTAATCATTGTTTTTTCTATTATATACATATAATTAACTAATTTAACATTTAACATTAAATTTCAAATTATTTTATTGTAGATAAGAAAACAAAATGGAGCCCATTCATCACATAATACAAGAAGGAAAAAAATGGTTGATAGCAAAGTTTGTGGGTACTTATGGTTTCCTTATAACAACTTAAGATTTCATATTGGTTGAGATATTTATATTTTAATTTTTAATACATCGGCCATGCTTGGATGTCTTCAAATAGGTGCTAACATACAAATAAGAGCCATAAGAAATGATTGACATTGGGTTAAGTATGGGTTGTGAGTATATGTTGGCATACGAAACATTACAGAATTTGTAAATATCTATGTTGTTTTACTTCTCTTATTTTATAATTAATGAAACAAGAAAAAAACCTTTACATTAAATCTATGATTTGTTGGAGTTAAAACTTGCAGAAAACAAAGTATGGAGTGGACTCAACAAAAGAGTTGTTGAGAGATGGCATGAGATTTTGTTTTGAAAGAATGCAGGTCATTCATGACACAATTCTTTCTATGGTACGCTTTTAAATTTACACAATCATGTATATTATCTATTTTTGCATTATGCCCACCAATGTAAATACACATGATTACACTTTATTTTTATGTTTGTAGATGGAAGTTGAAGAGGAAGAACACAATCGAGCCAATCAACAAGACATTCAACCAAATAACCCAAGTGACGCAAGTAGTTTGAACACTAACAACAGTTCCAATAAAGAATGATGATCAATATAATTGGATGTTAATACAAGTTGTTGTATGTTTTGAAATAATTATCTGTGAAAATCAGACATTTTGTATAATATATTGCACATAGTTCCTTAATTAGAAGACAATGCATTACTAATAAGTGCAACAATTACATATTGACATTTTGATTACTGTGGACCTTTTTGTTGTCCCACTCTCTATGAAAAAGGGCCACTTATTCATATATGATAAAATAAGTTTCTTATCTATTAGATTGTCCATTGTCATTGCAAAATGTTACATCGTGGATTAAATATTACAATGAACATATGCGAAATTTGATAATATAACAAATTAATTCAAACATCATATCCAACCACAATAATTCAAATTCAAATTATATGAATACTATTATAAAAATTATTTCATTTTCTAATGAATAATTGAACTATATATAGATAGATAGATAGATAGATAGATAGATAGATCAGTGCATTGTAATTTTTATAATAGTCACTACTCACCTCAGGTCACCAATGAGAAAATGATTACCAATGCTTTTCATCATGTTAATTGCACCAATGTGTTTAAGTCAAAGTTGCACCGATGGAACAAAGTATTAGTTATATGCACCAATGCTTTTACAATAAAATTGCACTGATGCAACAGAGTATTCGTTGCATGCATCGATGCTTTTTTATTATTTCAATATGCTAGCGCATCAGTGCACCAATATATTGTAACATTATTGTAATGAAAAAAATGCAACCAACTTTAACGTCTCAACCGACTTCAGTGGTGTGTTTTCCTTCTTGGTCAACAATGATGTGTTATAGAAGGACATAATAACTGGTGTGATGTTTCTTATAAAGCACCGATGCATATAAAATTATATGCATCACTAATTCCATTAAGGTTGTTGTGTGCACCAGTGATTTCTTATATTAAAATGCACATGTGATATTTAACTATGTACACACTGTTGCATTCCATTCAATAAAGCACACCGATAAAAATCCTCTACTAAAGCCTTTGGGTGTTGAGTTTTTTTAGTTATAATAAATTTTCGTAAAAGCATCCACCAAACCATCTAGTACCATTGGTGGAGGTTGTAGTGAAGGTCTTTTTGACAATTTTGGTAAATCTTATAAAACCAACAACCTCCACTACATGGCATTTTCCTTATAGTGTGACCATCAACAACTCAACATCAATTACTTTGGAATTTGATGATGTGGCAGTTTCTTTGCTAATAGAAAAGTTTATGTGAAAATTGTATCTAGAACCCTCTACTAGGAAATCCCTATTTGTGAGAGGTCAATTTAGCTAAATGGGTTAATAAGGGAGATCATAGTCCATATTCAATTCCAAAGGACACAAGTTGAAAGTGAAATGTTGGAATTGCAAGAAACCAAGGCACTCAAGGAAGGATTGCTAGCAGCAGAAGAAGGAAAATGATGAAAATATAGATCATCCATCAATTGAAGCTAGTACAACAAATTCAAAAGAAATGACAACATTTAAGGATTTTTGTATAAAAAAAGAATGGATCTCTTTTATATGCTTGAGTTTTGGAATTAGGTGCATATTTTAACATGTCTCCACATAGAGATTGGTTTATAAAATATTAACCCTATAGTGGTGTGATAGTCTACTTGAGTGATGATCATCCTTTAGAAATTGTGGGAAGAGGGGACATTAAGATCAAGATGGATGATGGCAAAGAAAGGAAGTTGTGTGATGTACAATAAATACCATATCTACAAAATAATTTTCTCTCAATCAAGATGATGGATGTCGCGTCCTCTCCCCTCTCTTGCTGAGCCGAGGACACGACTCAACTACTACTACCTACCATAACCAGGGATCTAGCCCCATGAACATAAGCAATAATGCATTGAAAATAAAAACATGTGCAAATGCATAATGCAATAATATACAGCGGAAGAAAATCTCATTCAAGCATTCAATATGTTCATAATAACTCATAAAACAAATAAATTGCAGAGTTAAATACAAGAGAGCACTTATCTTGGAAATTAGTTGCCCCGAGCAACTAGCTATGTCACTGCAACGCTCCACCCAACCATAGGCCAATTGGGCTCATCAATTTCTCAGCACAATTGCAACCCCCTAGCTGAGCATGATTTCCACAAGGAAAATGGGAACACTGGGCTCACACATAGCCAAATACACATCAAAGTTCAGCCAAGCCAATCTACAGTTGGGTTTATTAGGCTGCTAAGGCAGTGGAAAGGAAGAATTTCTAAGCTAGTGAGCTCAACCATAGAGCTATGGAAACCTCCACAAGATCTCTTTAGCTTGGACTTCACAATACCTACACACCCAACACAAGGAAGTATTCCCTTCATTGCTACACAGACTCTCAGACCATACCTTCCATTCTAGTGCTCTTCAGGGTGTGCATAGAAGATTAGCCAGCCCCTCTTGATCCTTTTGTGAGGTTCCTCTCTTCACTAGGTTTATCAAGCCAATTCAGGGCCTCTTCCACTCGTAACTAGTTCAAAACAAAACAAGGATGCACATAACAACAAACACAAGTGTTGGGCGTGAAGGAAAAACATTTTGGCAACCAAAAACAAAATGGTAAATGGGGAAATCAACTCTGGGTGAGCAATTTGATTTCAACAAACGTTTATGGGAACTATAGGAGAAAAAATGACCTCTATAAACCCCCAAATCGTGAATATCACTTCCCAGCCACTGTGCAATACAAAAATAGTTTTACAGCCATGGAAAATGAAGGAACAAGCAGAAAAATGTGAGGGAAAATGCCCAACAAGCTCTAGTTGTGTGAGGAAGTGAAAACTATGGATGAGGAATGGTTTGGGCATCAATTTCTAGGTTTTTTCTTGCCCCAGAAGCAAAATCACGATTTTCCAGATTGATGGCTTTCCCCACTACGAAATTGACTGCCATACCTCTCATTTCCCAATGCATTAACTGCCTCAACCAACTTTTGAAAGAATTAAATGATTGGGTGCATAATACAAAATGGGTAGTTGAGAGTTTATGGGTTCTCCCATTGACATTTGGCTTTACACTATTGGCTCAAGGGTTTGAATAATTTCCCTCCCTATTCCTTGTGAAATCATGCCCCCATATCTTTGTTGCATTGCATAGCTAGTTGTTGGTATTTTATTAAATTGCATATTTACATGATGTCTCAATTTATAATGTGTCTGGCTATCACGAGAACCATAGGTATTGATTTTAATTGCTGATACAAAAAATGCTAAATCCATGGTGGGGCCTTGGCCTTGAGCTCCACACCATGATTTAATAACGATATTTACATCATGTACAATTTTAATGCAATAGGGGTCAAAATCAGGATATTACAATAGGTAAGTCATGGTATTCTACTACCTTTGGTGACAATTGTTTCAAAATTACCAAAGGATCTCTCATGGTGACAAAAGGATAATCTTATGGGACCTTGTATCATTTTTGCGGGGATATAGTGACAAATCGTGAAACAATAGTATACTTAGAGAATGTTCTATATGTAATGATGTTGTGGCATCAACGACATGGAAACATGAGTGAAAAAGGTTTGAAAATTTTGCATGGTCAAGGTATTCTTTTTGGGATTAATTCATGTAACTTGGACTTGTGTGAGCATTGTATTTTTGGTCAGCAAAAGAGAGCTCAGTTTACTACAAGCTCTAGTAAAAGTTAAAATCTTCTGCAGCTTATTCATTATGATATATTTGGACTTGTCCCCAATATATCTATAAATAATACAAGATATTTTCTAACTTCATAGATGATCATTCTTGAAAAGTGTAGGTATATCTTGTGAAAAATAAATCGAAAGCCTTCGAAAAACTTAAGGAGTTCAAGGCATGAGTAGATAAAAGTTCGGGAAAGTATATTTTATGCCTTAGATTGGATAATGGAAGAGAGTATTACTCCAAGGAATTTGATCAATTCTAAACGTAAGAAAAAAATAAGAACCAAAATACTTCTCTATATACTCCACAACAAAAGATGTGATTGAGTAGATGAATCACACAATCATGGAATGTGCATGAAACATGCTCACCACTATTGCGTTGGATAATGAATTCTAGGTAGAGATTGTTAATATAGTTGCATACTTGATTAAGATATCACCTCCAACAACGTTGAATGGAATTATTCAAAATGATGTTTAATGTGGTAAACCAACTGATTATTCACATTTGTGTATCTTTGGTTGTGATGCATTTTCTCATGTTCCTAAATAAAAAGGGTCCAAGCTTGGCCCAAATTTAAGGAAATATGTTTTTATCTGTTATGATAATACAATAAAGGATTATCGACTATGGGACACTATTGAACATAAGGTAATTTTTAGTTGAGATGTTACTTTTAATGAAAAATCCATGCAAAGGAAGGATGTACAACAAACACTTGAGATTGTACATGTTGAAGTATAAATGAGTGAACATGAAAAGGAAGCTTCTGATAAGCATGAAGAACAACAAGTCAATAACCACAACTCATAAGATGTACACGTTCCAAGAGATGTCCAAAAAGGTATTCTCTTGATTTTCAGTCTTATTTTGCTTTGTTGACTAATGATGGTGAACCTAATTCATTTTAAGAAGCTAGATAGTCTGAAATTACAGACAAATGGACGAAATACTTGGACAAAGAAATGAGCTCACTACACAAGAATCAAACATGAGAACTTGTTGATCTCTCACCTGGAAGAAAGGTTGTTGGAAACAAGTGGTCTATAAAGTAGAGAATAACAATGATGGGTTGTTGGAGAATTATAAAGCCATCTTTGGGGAAAAATGTCATGTGCAAAATTTAGGTATAGATTTTAATGAAATATTCTCTCAAGTTATGAAGCTTACTTATGTAAGCCTTTTACTCACACTTGTAGAAACACATGATTTAAAGGTGGAGAAACTAGATGTAACAACTACTTCTTAACTTGTGACTCTTGATTAATAAATTTAAATGGATAATCCCAAGGGATACAAAAAAAGAGTAAAAGAGCATTTGGTTTGTAGACTCAAGAAATCTATGTATGGATTGTAATAACAAGTGCCAAGCATGTGGTACAAAAAATTTGACAACTTCATGAATAACTAATGTTTAAGAGAAGTGAAGTTGACCATTGTGCATGTTACAAGAGGAATGATGATGCAAGTTTTATTATCTTGTTATTGTATGTTGATGGTATGCTAGTTGGAAGCCCCAACATGAAGAAAATAGTTGATCTTAAGGATTAGTTGTATAGAACATTTGAAATGAAGGATTTAGGATTGACAAATCAAATTCCAGGGATAAAGATACACAGGGAAATAATAAGTAGGAAGATTTGTTTAATTCATAATTCATATATAGAAAAGTTATGCAGATCTTCAATATAAATAATGCAAAACTAGTTAGCACCCCACTTCCTCCATGCTTCAAGTTGTCTTCCAAACAATGTCCTAGCACAAAATCAGAGAAGAAAAACATGTATCGCGTACTATATTCACGAATGATAGGGAGCCTCATGTTTTCCATGGTGAGAACCAGACCAAATATTCCCCAAGCAGTGGGAGTTGTTATCCAATTCATGGTGAATCTTGGTGAGCATTGGAATGATGTGAAGAGGATACTAATATATTTAAGGGAACTTTAGAGGATTGCGTCGAAGAGGCGCTTTCTACAATGCAAGCGAGCGAGATGTGTTACCCTTGTAACAATGACACATCACATGTAGGTTCACACACACACACACATAGAGAGAGAGAGAGAAATATTATATAACTATGGCATGCCGCTAAAGAATAATTATTTTACTTCATAATTTATGAGTGCAACTTTGATCTATTTATACTAGATTTATGTGTTATCATTTATAACACAATTCCAGAAAAGAGTAGTTAGCACCTAGATGATTACAACGGAAAATATATTGGATTGCGTATTGTTAAGTTAATAATAGAGTAATGAGGTCAATATTAATTTTGGGAAAATAATTATTTTATTTCATAATTATATAATTAATACAACTTTTGTGTATATGTAGGATTTATGTGTGTTATCATTTACAATATGATTTCGAATTAGAATAATTGGTGTGTGGACAATTATAACGGAGAATATGTAGGTTCCACATGAACACATACACTTGATAATTAATTAATTAATGTAACCTTTGCTTATTTATAGGATTTATTTGTTATCATTTACAACACAATTGCAAATTTGAGATGTTGGCACCTAGACGACCATAATGGAAATTATATTGGATCATGTATTGTTAAGTTAATAATAGAATAATGAGGTATATATTAA
Organism: Pseudotsuga menziesii; assembly: GCA_001517045.1. Lineage (NCBI taxonomy): Eukaryota > Viridiplantae > Streptophyta > Pinopsida > Pinales > Pinaceae > Pseudotsuga > Pseudotsuga menziesii. The sequence continues at coordinate 295,237 of LPNX010657483.1, read as the reverse complement.
TTGTGGGTAAACTAGCATAGATCCATCTTAAATATGGCTCTACCAAGGGACTAGAGGGATCCCATTTTAGAGTGCTAATCTTGAGGTATGCACTTAGATGAGATATTTGATCCCTCTCGGTGCTTGGTAGAGACAGAGTTAAGATGGATCTATGCTGGTGTTAATTGCTACAAATTAGAAAATTTACAAACTAAAGGTTAGCAGATTTTGATTTTGGTGGTGACAGGGATGGACAAAAGTCCATTGCATGATATAATTTCACTCTTGTTGATGGAGCTATAATTTGGACATCTAAGATGTAGCCAGTGATGGCCTTATCAACCATTGAAGCACAACACATGAAAGTAACTAAGGCCGGTAAATAGACCTCTATGATTAGAGCGACTAATGGATGGATTCAAGATGATGTGGGGGAATATCACTTTGATTTGTGATAGCCAAATTGCTATTCACATACTACAGAATCCAACATTTCATGATTGCATCAAGCATATTGATATTAAGTACCATTTCATAACGAAGGTGGTGGAAGAAGGTAGGATCTTGTAGGAGAAAACTAATACTGATGAAAATACTACAGATATGCTTTCAACGACAGTCATAATAGAGAAATTTGAATGGTGCAAAAATTCTTTGTCTTGTTGTAAATGTGATAAAGGAAACAATGGAAAACGACATGCAAGTGTAAAACTTAGGCAAGGAACTTCATGTATATCAACTTCTAGTGGGAGAATGTTAGCAAGTAAAGTTAATATCCAAATCTATGACATTTTCTTGTAGAGTGGTACATGATTATCCTATCATGTGATTTGTATCTGCCGAGCACATAGGGGGTTCATATGGGGCTACTAGGACCCCTTTCAAGGGTGTGGTGGTGGAACATTCGAGACTAAAATTTATAGACCCTTCTAGGGCATTTTAGTTCATTTTGGAACTCTCATATGTATTGTATAAAATAGAGATGACCCTTGGCATTATATCACTAAAGAAAAAAGTATTGTAACTTGTTTGTCGATTAATAATAAAATATCGAACCTACAATTTCCATGTTGTTTTACCTACTTACAAAAATGCTTCCGGACAAATCTTGTATTATATTGTTATTGTGGTTTGCTTATATTTTATGTTTTTTTTTTCTAGGAAAACTTGAATTCTTGAGTAACTTTGAATTTTTTTTCCTAAAAAAT
>LPNX010657483.1:261350-292283 GCA_001517045.1 Pseudotsuga menziesii | reverse complement strand
ATATATATATATATATAATCTGAGAAAAATGTTGACTTTGTTTCAGTAAATAAAAAATTCATTTTAACCAATTCTTATGTCAAAAGTATGCCAAACTAAGGAGCTTATTTATATTGGGAGAATTAGTTTTCATATTGAAAACAATTTCTTCTTATCATTATTGAAATTGGATAAATCTTTTCTATAATGTAAAGTTAGACCAACATATCCAACAGTTGTTTAGTCACCTAAACTTAACTAGGACAATGCATCTGAATTTTTTTTCTAGAATGACAAATGTTGTTTGAATGGATATATCATTGTTTATAAGCTCTAAACCATCCGAGTCTTCATCGCCCATAGTTACCCAGATAATTTAATTAACTTTAGAAGGATTGCAGGCGAGTTGTGCATTTGTTGCAAGAGAAAAAGTTAAAACTGCCTATCTCCGACAACTGCACAATTGTACCCATTTTTTTCTCAACGAGATGGACTATGTACCCATCGACCCTAATGCGTGTCTTGTGTAGAGTTTGCAATGGATTTACTATTCGTAATTCTTAATTTTCTCTCACCTGCACAATTAAAAATGGTCAAATTTTTTGACTAAAAAAACCCTAGAATGGTGGAGTGTATGGTGGCATGGAGAAACCAAGGTATGGTTGGCATAGGAGGGGTTATCTCTGAAGGTTTTTGTCAGCTCGGTGGTTTTCTATTCACTCTTCCCGATTACTGGTCAGGTTTCTCCCACTCTCTCCTTTCTCACTGTTTTTTTCATTGACTTTTGGCTGAGATTCATAGGGTGCTTTTGTTTTTTGTTTATTTTCCCTTCTAGTCTGGTTTTTGGATTTCTGGATTTGTCTGGGAAGGGTTCATCCACTGTTGGTTCTGGCACTATGTTGTGTTGTACCTTTCCTTGGCTATTATTCAAAACTCTCCTGATATTGGGAAGTCGGGCATGGAGTCTGTCCTCTCCCCGAGGAGTTAGTACCAACCATGTAAATAAAGTGGGAAATTTTTGATTCTTTGGTTGCTAGGGTTTTGTTTGTTAGGGTTTTTGAGATACTGGTGATGTTTAGGGTAGCTTGGTTTCCCTTTGTTGGCACCTGACTCCTTTGTGTCCACGTCTCATTAAATTTTCTTGTGTTGTATATGTGTTGGGTTTCGTCCGGGGCTTATCCTTTGGTAGGGTTCTCTTCTGCTTCCTCTGGTGACCTGATTGACTTAGGTTTTTTGGTGGACTGTTTGTCTGTTAGGTTCCTTTGTTATCGACTGAGGACTAATCTTTTAGGTTTGTTGGGTTATTGACTTGCAGATTCCTTCAATGTTTGGTTTTTTGTCTCTTGTCTTTTCTCGAAAAGTTGTGAGTGGCCTTAGGGTCAGGCTTACCCTTGATTAATCCTCGGGATTTGGTCTGTTGGGGTGTGCATCATGTGCCCTTGTGCTATCCCCTGTCTGGATACATATGGAGGCGACAAATGTCCTAGGTGGGGCTATAGATCAGGTTGTGTGTCCTCCTTTGCACTATAAGTCATGGAATAAGACTAAGGCTTTGAAGGCCCTGGAAGCTAAGCACATCTATGTGCTTGGACGTGATATCTATACGGATAAGGTTGATGCACTGTGTTGTAGAGATCTCATTGGCATGTTAGAATATTGTAAGATGGGGAAAGAGGAATGGGTGGCTTGGGCGATTCAACACTAGAAGCCGCTACTAGATTACATCCCTATTGTGAGCAGATCGAAAAATGGTTGGCTCATCTTCATTTTCCTCAATGGAAAGGATGCTACCCTAGTTCTTGACTCTCAGTTGGCCCATCTATAATGGTTCACTTGTTCTCAGCCATTGGAATTTGAGTTTTGATCCTCTTCGTGAGAAGCTAATTATATGCCACCTGTGGGTGATGTTACCTGCTCTACCCCTCCCTCTGGAGCAAGGATGTTCTCATTGGTATTGCAAATTCATTGGGTCACTTTGTGGCAGTGCCGGTTAACTTTCACCGCTCCTTTGATAAACACACAACTAGGGTTTTCGTAAAGTTGGATATTTCAGCTGGTTTGTCGACAGATATTGATATTCATTGTCATGATTTTATACATGTGCAAAAGTAGGATTATCTAAATGTACCCTTTAGGTGTCATTTTTGTCATATGACTGGGCATCTCAGGTACAACTGCCCCTCACTGCTTTACGATTCTCCTCCATATGTTTTTATAAGTATGTTTTTAAAATTTAAATTATATTTAATATTATTTAAAAATTGCCTATTTCTTATTTGAAAACTTGAAATTCCAATTTTTGTTAAGGTTATTTGGGGTATCCACGATTTCTGATTTCCGATATTTCGGATATCGAAAAATGGAGACTCAGGTTTTTGTTGAAATAATTTTATGGCTTCTCGATTTCCGATTCCAGATATTTTAGATATCGGAAACTGGAAACATTGGTTTTCTGATTTATAATTCCTATAAATGATTATGACCATATTTAATTAAAACATAGCCTGAAAAATGGGGCATTTTGCTTGTCCTTTATGTAAGTGATATAAACTACTCAAAGGAAATCATTATACATTATTTTGTGTACAATATTTAGGCATGGAATATGAAGAGACTAACCAACAATTAATGAGGTTAACTAATTATTCAATCATGTTGCTAATAAAGACAAACTCTTTATGGAGTTTAAAGAACACCTTGGAATCAATCTTTAACGATACAATGAATATAGACTCCGTTCAATCTGAATTCGATAGTGGAAAATGCTACCATAGTTTCTACGATCAATGAAGAGATAAATACTGTTGCACTTCTCTGGTTATTTTTTATTGTTTGATTTAAGTACATTACTATCTAAAGGAGGTTTGAAACAATATTTAAAATTTGTATAAAATAAAAAATGGAAATTAAGTATAAAATGTATGTGATGGGTGTAGTTTTTATTATTATTTATCAATAAAATAAATTAAGAAAAAATGAAGGAAATTAAGAAAAAATGATATGAAATTTGACATTCTTTCCAAAAGGGTGGAATGGACCAGCTACGGAAGAAATGTAATCACTGATCTTTCCAAGAACATACATGTTGTCTCAGCATGGAAAAAAAATAGAAATTAAGTATAAAATGTATGTTATGGTTGCAATTTTTTATTTATTTATCAATAAAATAAATTAAGACAAAATGAAGGAAATTAAGAATATACGATATGAAATTTGATATGCTTTCCGAAATGGTGGAATGGACTAGCTACAAAAGAAATGTAATCGCCGATCTTGCCAATAGTATACATGTTGTCTGAGCATGGAAACAAACTAAACTCAGATCTTGCCAATAGTATACATGTTGTCTCAACATGGAAACAAACTAAACTCAGATCTTGCCAATAGTATACATGTTGTCTCAACATGGAAACAAACTAAACTCAGATCTTGCCAATAGTATACATGTTGTCTCAACATGGAAACAAACTAAACTCAGTTTCTACCTGTGGGATGTTTTTGTCAATTTGAAGAAGCGAGTAGACCTAAAAAAACATCAAAGTTAATTCCGAAACAATACAAAATTGAGGGTTTATCACTCTCAACCAAGTAAAATGCTCAAATTAATAGGCAAACAAATCTGAGAGTTGAAACATTGAGTCTTTCAAATATTTTGTATTTATGTTTTATTTGTTCACCTTGTTATAGAGACATATTGTTTTGTATTTATGTGTGGACTATCTATTGTTTTTCAATAATAATTAAAAAAAACCAAAAACTTGTAATTTTTAAACCACTTTGATTTTAGAAAAAGAAAAAGTATGTAATTTTTACTAACTTTCATTTTAAATATCTATTAAATAAAAAATACAAAAATACTATTTTAGAAAAAAAACTAATAATATTACCCGATCTCCAACACCAATAGCTTCTAAGTGCAACGAGATTCCTAACTCGTAATGGGTTTGGGTTTCCTTTGTCTTGAATCAGTATAAATATGCATATGTTTGATCATGGAATACATGAACACAATTTTACTTTTCTCTTAAAATTCCAACAATTTCATCTATAATAAGTTAATAAGTTCATTTATATTAACTTATTAACTAAAAAAACTCAAGCATGTGCATTTTTAACCTCTCAATTAAATTGAGTTTTATTAACTAAAAATACTCAAACGTGAAGTTAATAATAATTTTATCTATAATAAGTTAATAATTTTACTTCCGCGTCCTTATTTCACTCTTGGTTTATTTTTGATTCCCGACTTCCGATATTTGGATCCCAGAGATCGGTAACATTGTTTTTTAATTTATGTTTTTTTTATGTTTCGGATTTCCGACTTTTCCTTTCCGAATATCGGAAATCAGAAACCCACAAGCTTTCTTGGCTAAATTTTCATTTCCCGATTTCTGATTCCCCATTTTCATAACTAGGAAATCTAAAACCATGAAACTTGACCTTCAAAAAGTCAGTGGATCGATAGAAACTAGTCAAATCATGGAAAACAATTTGAGTGACAATGTGTTGGTATCAAATACAACTCATTTGATAACTATAAATAAAAGAAAAAACTTATAATTTTTAAACCACTTTTATTTTAGAAAAAGAAAAAGCATGTAATTTTAAATAGCTTTCATTTTAAATATCCCTGATCTCCAACACCAATAGCTTCTAATTGCAACAAGATTCCTAACTCATAATGGGTTTGAGTTTCCTTTCTCTTGAATAGGGATCTCCAACACCAATAACTTCTAATTGCAACGAGATTCCTAATTCATAATGGGTTGGAGTTTCCTTTCTCTTGAATAGGTATAAATATGCATATGTTTGATCATGGAATAGATCAACACAATTTTATTTTTCTCTTAAAATTCCAACAATTTCATCTATAATAAGTTAATAATTTCATCTAAAATAACTTATTAACTAAAAAAACTCAAACCTGTGCACTTGTGCATTTTTAACCTCTGCATAAAATTGAGTCTTATTAACTAGAAAAACTCAAAACTGAAGTGAATAATAATTTCATCTATAATAAGTTAATAATTTTACTTCCGCATCTGTATTTCACTCTTGGTTTATTCCCAATTCTCGATTTTTCATATTCGGATCCTGGTAACATCGCTTTTTAATTTATGATTTTTTATCTTTCCGATTTCCGACTTTTCCTTTCTGAATATCTGAAATCGGAAACCCCACATACTTTTTTAGCTAAATATTCATTTCCCGAATTCTGATTCCTGATTTTCGAAACTCGGAAATCGAAAACCATGAAACTTGGACCTTCCAAAAGTTAGCGGACCGATAGAAACTGATCAAATCATGGAAAAAAATTTGAGTGACAATGTCTTGATATCAAATATGGCTGATTTGATAATTAGAAGAAGAAAAACAAAAAGTTGTAATTTTTAACACTTCTATTTTAGAAAAAGAAAAAGCATGTAAATTTAAAGAGCTTTCATTTTAAATATCTATTAAATAGAAAATAGGAAAATATTAAATAGAAAATAGGAAAATATTATATTAGAAAAAAAGTGAATAATATTAAGTGATCTCCAACACCAATAGCTTCTAATTGTAAGGAGATTCCTAACTAGTAATGGGTGTGAGTTTCCTTTGTCTTGAATGGGTATAAATATGCATATGTTTGATCATGGAATAAATCAACACAATTTTACCTTTCTCTTAAAATTCCAACAATTTCATCTAAATAAGTTAATAATTTCATCTATAATAACTTATTAACTAAAAAAACTCAAACCTGTGCATCCATATTTTATTAACTAAAAATAAACTCAAACTTGTGCCTCTACATAGAATTGAGTTTTTTTAACTAAAAAAACTCAAACCTGAAGTTAATAATAATTTTATCTATAACAAGTTAATAATTTAACCTCTGCATAAAATTGAGTTTTTTTAACTAAAAAAACTCAAACCGGAAGTTAATAATAATTTTTATCTATAATAAGTTAATAATTTTACTTCCACATCAGTCTTAGTTTATTATAGATTCTCGACTTCCCATATTCAGATCCCGTAGATGTGTAACAACGTTTTTTAAATTTATGATTTTTTTATCTTTCCTACTTCTGACTTTTCCTTTCCGAATCATTCGGAAAGCAGAAACCCATTAATTTGTATATGTTGTTTTTCAACATATCATGGCCTTTGTGAAATCTCTTATAAATTGGTTGCTAATATGAATTCTTATTTGTTCAAACCCTAAGGTTAAAACAAATTCCCTTAAGGTAGCTTTCAGTGATTTATCTTCCTACAACAGTGACATTTCTGGAGAATTACAAAGGCTGGCAACAACTTCATCCCCTCTTCTAGTTTTCCCTCCAAAGGAAACTGCATCTCAGGCGAAGTGGATAGGTAGATTTGTGAAGTCCAGACATTTAGAGGAACACGGGCAAAGTAGGAATGTGCGCCATGTATAACCACTATTAAGGACAACTGCATCATTAGGTACTCTTGAAACTGGAAATTTGGAGGTATTTTTAAATGTTTGGTAGAATATTTGGAATCAACATCAATGGAGTTGCAGAGGAAGGCAGCAACATCTGAGTTTATATGCAAAAAATAACATGGAGAATAGGATTATGATAGCTAACATAGGGGCTGTAAAGCCTTTAGTTTCATTGTTACATTCTGTGGATCCCCTAACACAGGAAAATGCAGTTACTGCTTTGTTGAATTTGTCACTGTATGAAAAAAACAAGTTTGAAATAACAGAAGATGGAGCTATCAAGCCCCTTATACATGTACTAAAGTAAGGAAAATCGACAACTAAAGAGAATGCAGCTTGTACCCTTTTGAGTCTTTCACTCATAGAGGATAATAAGGTTACAATAGGAGCTTCTGGTGCGATTCCTCCCTTAGTAGCTCTACTTATTAATGGTTCCTTAAGAGGGAAAAATGATGCATCTACAACACTTTACACTCTTTCCTCTCTTCGGGAGAATAAGAATAAAGCCATCCGTGTAGGTGTAATCAGACCACTTGTGGATCTCAAGGCAGATCCTTCCACTGGTATGGTGGATAAGGCAACAGTTCTGCTAGGAAACCTTGCAAGCATTCCTGAAGGAAAAACTATCATTGCTGATGAAGGAGGCATACATGTCTTGGTGGAAGTAGTGGAGGTGGGTTCTTCAAGAGGAAAGAACATGCAACATAAATGCTTCTACAACTCTGTGAAGATAGTTACATTCATTGTACTTTGGTATTACGCAAAGGTGCAATACCTCCTCTGGTTTCCCTGTCACAATCGGGCACTACACGAGAAAAACAAAAGGTATGATATGTTGCTTTCCGGGACTCTTAACAACAGAAGATAAAACCATTGTTTATTTTACTCAAATTATTAAATTGATTTCCACCAATGAACCAATGTTTGCAACCTGTTTGTTAGATGCTTTCATTTTTTATTTGCATTGTTCTTGTGAGTATATAGTAGAGCCTTCAAGTGTTTGTGGGGTAGTAACTTTCAGTTAAAAGATTAAAGTATAATTGATGGTATTTGGCTCTCGTTTATTTTATCAATATATTTTTATAAGTGAAAAAGACTGAACGGAAAGAATATCTACGTGTATGTTTTGCTCATGTAATTATGTGTGTGTGAAGGGAAAAGGTAACCCTATGTTAAAATATGTGCAGAAGGAGGTTGGATTTTACATCCATTAGGTCATGAAAATTAAGCATCAAGCTAAAAATTTGAAACAATTTATTTTCTTCACATGTCAACCTTATTTGCCCAGGAAAATGGTCGACTAGAAAAATGGTGTCGCTTGTGCAAATTTTTTTTTGCATAAGTTTTGATGTCTCTCATAGTTAAAGTTTCAATTTCAAAGGTATAGTCTCTCCATGTCTAGGCCAAGTCTCAATTTCAAAGGTATAGTTCCTCCACGTCTAGAGGTTTCAAGATTCTCTAAAGCTACCTAAAACTTCGAAAATTCCTATAACTATGCCCCTTCAATTTTTGGACTTTTTTGTTTTGTAAGATTTCATTGGCATTCAAAGGATCGAGCCTAGAACATTGACATATTCACCGAATGTTTTCAAATTTAAAAACTTTATGTACAAAAGATTTTTGGAGGAAACTTATTTTCACTTATGCCATGATTTAGAAGTTTGATGTAACTTATTTTCACTTGTTTTCCTAGGCTTGCTTTCATTTCATAAACTTATATTATCTACACACAATTTCTTCTCATTTTTTGAAACATATAGAAGTTTTCTTCGGTGTTTCATTTCCCACTCTTTGGGGTATGCTAATTATGTTAATGATTAATATTTTCATTGAACTAAAGCTATTGTGCGTCAAAGTTGAATATTCTTATGATTTTTAAACAATATAAAATTTTAAAAATTGATAAGGAGAAGGCAGTGACCGAGGGACATTCCATTAAAATTTAGAAGGCATATTTCTTGAAGAAATGTCTGTAAGGTTTACAATTCAAATAGCCACTCAAAATTGAATTAATTGTTTTATAAACTATTTTTATAGGATTAACAAACATATTTAAAGGAGTGAGTATCCTAAACTGTATTTTCAGAGGATTTAATAAATAAAAAATTATGAAGTTAAAAGTTAAATAAAAATTTAATTGAAATTGTTAAAATTGTAGGTGTATATTGTTGAAATTGCATTATCCTTTGTTCAAGAATTCTGGAAAGACACTAAATTTATTTATACAATTTAATCAATAAAAACTTTATTGCAACAATAATTCATTTCGTTTCATGTAGCTATTGACGTACTTCTGAATTTATTAAAACACAAAAAAACATAACCATGTACAGCCGCTTTAAATGCTAAAAGTATCAACACCCTAAAAAAAAATCTAATAATTGTCAAATAATTAACAAATACATGTTATATGCCTAAAATATTTCAAGAGAAACCGCAAGGAATACATTCTCAATTCATTTCTTAATATCAGAACTAAATTATGTGAATGTTTATATGAATAAGGTGATTCACTGTGAATGTTTATATGAATAAGGTGACTCACTATCGGTTGTTGAGAGTCTTGAGCCATTTTGATCAACCGGATTTAAATTTATATTTACAGTAAAGTCTAACAAATTTAACTTGACAATAAATTCTAACAAGTGTCTTGCTTCAAGAATATGTCTTTTCCTAATAATTCATAATTGATACTTGGATTTTATGTGCTTACAGGGAGATGGTGCCCTTTCTATTAAAATCAGTGAACTTCTTATATTATATATCAAGCTAAGATAAATGGAAATATTTTGAAATTGAAGAGTTGTCTTGACAAGATAAATGGAAATATTTTCCTTTCTATTAAAATCGCTGAGCTTCTTCTTACTGCTATTTCGGAACAGAAGATTGCAGACATAAGAAGATTGCATTGTGGAAATAATTTTTCTGTAAATATTATTTGCCATTGCTTTCATTTCTTGCAACATATTTGTAAATAGTCTAGAAGAGATTAAAAGATAGGATTTTTGGTTGAAGCTTCAACAGGAATGTAGGCAAAGGAGGTGTTGAGGTTTGATCCAACTTTGAGAATCATGAGATTTCTTTTCAACTCAATATGGGGATATATGTGCCGACAAGAAAGGAATGGATCCAAGTTGATACCTGTCTAGCCTTAAAAGCATGGGAAAATAAGATTAGATCACTGCAAATATAAGGTGAATTCCAATTTTTGATATTTCAGATATCGGAAACCGAAGACTCCGGTTTTTGTTAAAATAATTTGCTAACTTCTCGATTTTCGATTTCCCGCAAACCGAAAACATCATTTTTTTCATTTGTAATGTTGATTCATTTCTCCGATTTTCGATATTTCCGAGATTTTGGCCTTTAAATTGGTAAGATTTGTAGGAAGAAAAAAAAACGGTTTTAATAAATTGTAAATATATCTTTGTTTAATTTTGATGTAAAAATAAACTAGGTCTATAAGCATCAAAGTCTTTATTTTAGAAAAAATAAAATGAAATGAAAATAATAAGAACTAAGAAATACTAAATATTAATAGACATGCCAATTATCCCAATATTATTAGTAGTTGCAAGATATTTCACTTTAGCCAAATTAGAAAGCTTTGATCATTTTGAGAAATACATATCAATGCTAAGATTGTTTATTCAATAAGCACATGTACATTAATATATCATGCACTTTTGGAAACCCTTAACCTGTAAATATTTACATAGTAATAAGTATAAAGCACGAACATGTCTATCTTACAGAACTGGTTACGATTTAATATTATATTGGAATGCAAACTATATTTTCACATAGAAGACTTGTAAACAAAAAATTATTTTAACACATTATTAGAAGTATTTGAAACCTTTCAACCATATTCACCTACTACAAAACTAACTAACTAACTTTGAAGAAGAGGAGAAGGGAAAAAATAAATAAAAAGACGATAAAAAGCACATCTCTGTAAAGTTTACAATTCAAATAGCCACTCAAAGTTCAATTAATTGTTTTATAAATAAAAGCAAAAGCTAGGGAAGAACAAATAAATAAATAAATAATAAAAGGTACATATCTGTAAGGTTTACAATTCAAATAACCACTCAAAATTCAATTAATTGTTTTATAAATATCTACTTAGAAAGATAATTTTGATTGTGTGAAAATTTAAAAAAAAAGGAATAGGAAAATTTTGTATTAAAAAAACTTACTAAATTAATTGATGAGATTTGACATTAATCCTCTGAAATAATTATTAACAAATGATACGCTAATTTCAACATAAATAGATAAATGCATGTATTACTAGCATAGATCCAAATCCTAGGCTCTATCAAGCGTCGAGAGGGATCAAATCTTTGGAGGTGCAGACCTCTTCTTAAGTATTGCACTCAACTATCAGCATTAATGTGATTCAGACCAAAAGGCATATCTTTTTATTTAAGGTTCACAAATAATATTTTTATTACTAATATTTAATATTATTTATGGATGCATATAATATTTTTTATTATTTTTTATTTTGTTAGGAAAGAACATTAGAACATCTCCCCCACACATAGTTTTAAAACCATGTGCAAGGCCCTCCTAAAATCATGGGTTGTTTAGGAGGCCTTGCACATGGTATTAAAATTCATTTGCAACTACCTCCTAAACCATATACAATAAAACCATGGGTTGTTTAGGAGCCTTGCACATGGCTTTAAAACCATTTGTAAGGCCCTCCTAAACCATGTACAATAAAACCATGGGGTTTTTAGGAGGACTTGCACATGGTTTTAACATTTTTTTCTTCTTCCGATAATCAATTTTATTATTTTTTATTATTTTGTTAAGTAGAAACATTACAACATCTCCCCCATATTGTGTTGTCTTTCTCACCGACATTTTTTACGTTAGGTAGGAACATTACAACATCTCTCCCATATTATGTTGTCTTTGTGGCCGACATTTATTTTGGAAGATAATTAAAAGTTTTGTTTTTTATAGCTGACATCTATGTAACGTTATGTAACGTTACAAGATCTCCCCCATACTGGGCTGTAAAGCGCCTCTCGGTGCAATTATTATACCAACGTAGATCCCAATCCTAGGTTCTATCAAGCGCCAAGAGAGATCAAATCTCCCAATTCCTTCTTATGTTAGGTTACATCATCATATTAATATAAATATTAATGTTATATTTAATATAAATATTTCAAATCATAAAAAAGATCTATGATTTCAAATATTGAAAGATTTGATCTATAATCGATATAAATATTATATTTATATTTAATTTAAATATAAATTTCAATTTCAATTTCAATTTTTTTAAAGTAAAATTAAAATTATATTAAATTAAATTTATCTAACATATTTACTATTAAAATATATATTTCAATATATATAGTTTTTTATATATTGAAATATATATATATATAAAATATCTGCCGACCGATAGAGCATGCGCAGATATAGTTTTTTATAAAATATCTACTGAATCATGTATGGAAACATAAACCTTGACTTAGATGCTTTTGACCTTTCACCTAAAATCACAAGCAGGGATTGGCTGCATAGCAGCTTTCCCTTGCTTGAATAATGTTGAATCCAAATTAAATTTTATCAACCGATCATATCATATATGGTACCGTTTCAATCATAAGTCATATTCATCCACCTGTAGAAATTTGCAATCAAGGAGAACCGCATTCATTATCATCCACTACTTATGCATCTATATCTCTCCTTAACCAGTCATTCACCTCTTTATAAAAGATTTTGGATGCTTCACCGTAAATGAAAGTGCTTCACGACTTCTGTAATCAACGGGAGTGTAGCAGAGTCTATGGAATTTTTCTGGAAGAAGTATTTGATTGGATTCCATTCTACACAACTGAAATGCTAATTCACAGATCTACAAGTTTATTGCCTTCGTCTCTGCCTCTGGTTTATTGCCCAGTTGCTATGGAATTCCAAAATCATCATCTTTAAAGCCAAAGCCACCAATTTGATGCTGCCTTTGATTTCGAAATATTGTAGCTACATATGTAATTTAATGATAATCTGCAGCCAGAATAGCAGGCATCATTTGGATATTCTTGGAGGAAGCTATTTATATCTCTGCAGCAGCTAGCAAACTGGGTAGAGCTAAATGCAATTTTTTGTTGTCCCAAGACTGAAGCTTGAAAATGGAGACAAACAACATTGCGGTTTGGATTTCATGGCTGACTTGGCTGGTTTGTGCATGGAGCTTGGTATCATTTATGACTTATCCATGGTACTGCCAGGCTCTTTCTCAAGAAGCTCAAATCCTCTTGCAAATGAAGAAAAGCTTCAAGGATGATCCCTATATCGCATTGGTCAACTGGATGTTAGACTCTACCAATGCGCCTTGCAACTGGGATGGAATCACCCTACAGGTATGGTCATCAAAATCACAATCGAAGACAAATCTCTTAATGGCCCTCTCTACTACGACCTATGCAATTTGCTGAGCTTGGAAAAGCTTCATATGGGTTTCAATGATTTGTATGGGATTCTGCCACCGCTTCTCATGAATTGCAACAATCTCCAATCCCTCAACCTCACCACAAATTCTCTCTCCAGCACTTTGCTAGACTTTTCAGGACTCAAGTCCTTGAAGATACTCGACCTCACGACCAACAAATTCATAGGCCAATTCCGTGCTTCTCTCCCTACTTTCTTTTTCTTTGTGATGGATTCCCTGCTCTTTGAAAATGTTTGTTGCAAATTTTTTCCTTGAAAGGATATCGATATGAATACTATTGAAATATATAGCTGGCTGGGAGATGGCTGGCTGAGCCTGCCCATTGATAGAGCATGCCCACGAGATTGCCAAATGGAGCACACGCTGGTACGAGGAAGTCGCAGAGTTATGGCTGCATTGGAGGTGGGGTTGAGGAGATATTAACTATTGCATAAGACTTGAGATATAATTGTTTTTATTTTTTATTTTTTATTTTTTTTCTTTTTATAGCCAACTTAATGTCGGCAACTTAAAATTTCTATTTTTTTATAGCCGACATAACATTATGTAACGTTACGTAACGTTACAGGCTGGTTGCGCCAAGAGGCGCTCTACAGCCCAGTATGGGGTAGATCTTGTAACGTTAGGTAACGTTACAATGTTACCTAACGTTACAAGATCTACCCCATACTGGGCTGTAGAGCGCCTCTTGGCGCAACCAGCCTAGATCCAAATCCTAGGTTCTATCAAGCGTCGAGAGGGATCAAATCTTTTCTTAGGTATCCATTGATTTGATTCAAACCAAAATACACATCTTTTTATTGAAGGTGCACATATAATATTATTATTATTAATATTTAATATTATTTATGGCTAACATATAGTATTTATTATTATTTTTTATTTTGTTAGGAATAAACATTACAACATTTCCCCAGCATGCAAGGCCTTGCACATGGTCTTAAAACCATTTGCAAGGCCCTCCTAAACCATGTATAATAAAACCATGGGTTGTTAGGAGGCCTTGCACATGATTTTAAAACCATCTGGAAGGCTCTCTTAAACCATTTACAATAAAACCATGGGTTGTTTAGAAGGCCTTGCACATGGTTTTAAAACCATGTGCACATAGTTTTAAAACCATGTGCAAGCCAACATTTTTTTGTGGATAATTTGATTTTTTATTTTTTATTATTTTGCTAGGTAGGGACATCACAACTTCTCCCCCATATTGTGTTTTTTTCCTAATCCACATTTTTTTTTACGCATAATTAAATTTTTACTTTTTTATTGTTTTGTTAGGTAGGAATATTACAACATCTTCCCCATATTAGGTGGTTTTTCTGGCCGACATTTATTTTGGCCTATAATTAAAAAAATTATTTATTATTAATAAAAATAACGTTACATACTGTTACAAGATCTCCCCCATACTGGGCTGTAGAGCGCCTCTCGAGCAATAACATAATTTAATATTCAAAAACCAACTATGTTCCATGAAAACTAGAACCATAAAGTTATGTCTTTCCATTTGTTTTAAACTTATGAAACAACCATTATTTTTAACACATTGTAAATCTTATTCTCAAACATTTCAACCATGTTTTTAATTTATAAAACTAACTTTACCATGTTCTCATATTACAAAACTAATTATAAGAAATTGGAAAATATGAACAGAAAATACATTGAGATACATACAACTCTTTAAGGTTTTTTGGATCATAAAACAAGTCAAGAATATCACCAAACGCGTT
The DNA here is from genome assembly GCA_001517045.1 of Pseudotsuga menziesii. Lineage (NCBI taxonomy): Eukaryota > Viridiplantae > Streptophyta > Pinopsida > Pinales > Pinaceae > Pseudotsuga > Pseudotsuga menziesii. Next base: position 277,633 of record LPNX010657483.1, on the reverse strand, counting down.
GCTTTATAAATTGTTGGTTTCTATTGAAAATATTTCTAAACTATAATGAATTTTACATTTCAAATATTTGTTTAAGTTTTTCACCATAATCTACTACAATATCAATAGGTAGCTCACTAGCAAACTGGAAGGTGATTCCTAGGAATTATGGTATAAATTAAACTTTTATACTATGTTTAAGCTTAATATGATTTTTTAAATTTTCATTTAACAATGTCATTATATTTATAGTCATGTTATTGTTGGAAATTATTTTTTATTATCTATCATAAATTATAAAGATTAAATCGAAAGTCAGATTCCAAACCGGAAATCGGAAACGGGAAGGTGCGAGAGAGCGTAATACCTTTTCTCATTGAGATATATTGATTTTTATTCTAATTAATAGTTTTTTTTTTTGCATCGAGAGGCGCTCTACAGCCCAGTATGGGGGAGATCTTGTAACATGATGTAACGTTACTAACATGTCGGCAAAAAATAATAGTGATAGTGAATATTATGGAAGAGATCTTGTAACGTGATGTAACGTTTGTAACATGTCTGCAAAAAATAATAGTGATAGTGAATATTATGGGAGAGATTTTGTAACACAAAATAAAAAATAATATCACTTTAGTAAAGTTATTTTTATTAATAAAAACTAAATTTTCTAATAGGCCAAAATAAATATTGGCCACAAAAACAATCTAATATGGTGGAGATGTTGTAATCTTCCTACCTAACAAAACAATACAAAAGTAAAAATTTAATTATGGGTGAAAAGAATATGTGGATCAAGAAGAAAACACAAAATTGAATTATCCACAAAAAAATTTTGGCCATGGTTTTATTGTACATGGTTCAGGAGGCTTGCACATGGTAGGCCTCCTAAACAACCCATGGTTTTATTGTACATGGTTTATGAGGGCCTTGCAAATGGTTTTAAGACCATGGAAAAGGCCTCCTAAACAACCCATGATTGTAGGAGTGGGGAAACGATGTAATATTTGTTCCTAACAAAATAAAAAAATTATATGTCGGCCATAAATAATATTAAATATTAATAATAACAAAATTATATGTAGACCTTAAATAAAAAGATGTGTCTTTTGGTTTGAATCAAATCAATTTATACATAAGAAGAGGTTTGCACCTCAAGATATTTGATCCATCTCAACGCTTGATAGAGCCTATGATTTGGATCTACGCTGGTTATAAAAACATTTCAAGTGAAAATATTAATAGACACATTATAAATTAAAATATCTTAATTGTGTATCATTCAAGTATTTAAATGTGTATCGTTGAAGTATTTAAAGATTTAAATTTAAATTATTTATGAATTTTGTTGTTACTTAATAAATCTAGATCAAAATAGATTCTCCATTTGTGGAAAAGAAAAATTTAGGCAAAGAAAAATCAAAGTTTCGGTTTTTGCATTTCCCAATGCTGAAAGCTGAAATCGGGAAATAAATATGAGTCAAATACTTTCCAGATTTGGGCAAAGGTGAAATCTGAACTTTGATTTTGAATTTATTTAATAACAAAATTGCATTTTAATTGTAATTAATTAAATCTATTTTTCTTTTGAATCTATCTAATATTATAGGACAACATTTTTATCATAATAAATTGTAAATATATCTTTGTTTAATTTTGATGTAAAAATAAGCGAGATCTATAAGCATCAAAGTCCTTATTTTAGAAAACAAAAATGAAATGAAAATAATAAGAACTAAGAAATACTAAATATTAATAGACATGCCAATTATCCCAATATTAGTAGTTGTTGCAAGATATTTCACTTTAACCAAATTATAAAGCTTTGGTCATTTTGCTAAATACATATCAGTGCTAAAATTGTTTATTCAATAAGCACATATACATTAATATATCATGATGGATACTTTGGTTTGTACTTGAAAATAATTATAAACTGTAATGAATTTTACACTTCAAATAATTCCTAGGAGTTATGGAATAAAATAAACTTTAATACTATGTTTAAGTTTAATATGTTTTTTTAAATTTTCATTTAATAAATTTCATTATATTTATAGTCATGTCTTTTTTTTGTTGGCAAAGTGGTGGAACCCCTTTGACTAGCAGGGTTGCTATTGGCTAAGAAACCACGAATCACGGGCATCTAAATCGTCAAAATCACTCGGGGATAGCACCCGCCCTGGACCGCACCAACCCTTAACATGGTTGAATTTTTTGGTATTTGACAAGATTAGAACCGATGACCTTTCAGCTTAGGGGGCGTCTCAACCATACCCCGCCACCAAGTGTTCTACATCTCGTGAATATTATAATTATAGTCATGTTATTGTTGGAAATTGTTTTTTATTATCTATCATAAATTAAAATTATTAAACGGAAGTGGACTTCGGCATTCCCAACAGGAAATTCAAAATGGGGAAGGTGTGAGAGTGCAGAATACATGTTTCTCATTGAGATCTGTTGATTTTTATTTTAATTAATAGTTTTTTTTTAATAAGAACATTTCAAGTGAAAATATTAATATACACATTATAATTTAAATTTATCTTAATTATGTATCGCTCAACTATTTAAATCTGTATTGTTGAAGTATTTAAAAATTTAAATTTAAATTATTTATGGATTTTGTTGGTATTTAATAAATCTAGATCAAAATAGATTCTCCAGGCTTTTAGTCACTTTTATTATGAAGCATCTTCAATTGCGGAAAAGAAAAATCAAAGTTCTGATTTCCACATTCCCCGGTGCGAAAGGAGAAATCAATGAGTCAAATACTTTTCAGATTTCCACATTCTCCACTGGGAAATGTGGAAATCGAAACTTTGATTTTTCTTTAATGTGCAATGAGAGCTTTGATTTTGAATTTATTTAATAACAAAATTGCATTTAAATTGTAATTAATTAAATCTATTTTAATTTTGAATCTATATAATATTATATGACAACATTTTTATCATAATAAATTGTAAATATATCTTTGTTTACTTTTGATATAAAAATAAATGAGGTTTATAAGCATCAAAGTCTTTATTTAAAAATAAAAAAATGAAATGAAAATAATAAGAGCTAAGAAATACTAAATATTAGTGGACACGCCAATTATCCCAATATTATTAGTAGTTGGAAGATATTTCACTTTAGCCAAATTAGAAAGTTTTGGTCATTTTGCCATATACTTATCATTGCTAAAATTGTTTATTCAATAAGCACATTTACATTATTATATCATGGTGGATACTATGGTTTCTATGTGAAAATACTTATAATTTATAATGAGTTTTACACTTCAAACTTTTGTTTAAGTTTTTCACCATAATCTATTACAATATCAATCATAAATTAGAAAGATTAAACCAAAAACCGAATTCCACATTCAAGTGATAATATTAATATACACATGTATCATAAATTAAATTTATCTTAATTATGTCTCGTTGAAGTATTTAAAGATTTAAATTTAAATTATTTTTGGATTTTGTTGGTACTTGATAAATCTAGATCAAAATAGATTCTCCAAATTTTTAGTTATTTTTATTATGAAGCTTCTTCATTTGTACAAAGCTAAAATAAGAAAAAAATTATGAATCAAAATAAGAAAAAAAATATGAGTCAAATACTTTTTGTACATAACTTTGATTTTTCTTTAATGTACAATGAGCTTTGATTTTGAATTTATTTAATAACAAAATTGCATTTTAATTGTAATTAATTAAATCTATTTTAATTTTGAATCTATCTATAAAAAAATGAAATGAAAATAATAAGAACTAAGAAATACTAAATATTAATACACATGTCGATTACCCCAATATTAGCACTAATTGCATGATATTTCACTTTAGTCAAATTAGAAAACTTTGATAATTTTGTGAAATATATATCATTACTAAAATTGTTTATTCAATAAGCACATATACTAATACTTATAAAAATACTTGAAAATACTTATAAACTATAATGAATTTTACTCTTCAAATATTTGTTTAAGTTTTTCACCATAATCTACTACAATATCAATAGGAACTGCAAACAAGAAGGTGATTCCAAATAATTATGGTATAAAATAAACTTTGATACAATGTTTAAGTTTAATATGATTTTTTAAATTTTTATTTAACAATTTCATTATATTTATAGTCATTTATTGTTGGAAATTATTTTTTATTATCTATCATAAATTATAAAGATTAAACGGAAGCGGACTTCCACATTCGTAACCCTAAATCAAAAATCCAAAAACAGTGGATGCAAAAATCGTGTTTCCTAAGTGGAGGAGCTAATTTCCTCAATCTAAACAGGAAATTGAGATGATCATAAACTAAGTCTATAAGCATCAAAGTCTTTATTTTAGAAGAAAAACAAATTGAAATGAAAATAATAAAAACTAAGAAATACTAAGTATTAATAGACATTCCAATTATCCCAATGTTAGTAGTAGTTGCAAGATAGCGAAATTAGAAAGCTTTGGTCATTTTGCAAAAGACATATTAGTGCTAAAATTGTTTATTTTGCAAAAAATGTTTAAGTCATTGATGATCATTTTTTTCAAGTCATCGAGGAAATCGAGAAAGTATAATGCCAAAATTAGAACTTTGATTTCTCTTTTCCCAATTTCTTTTTTCCCAGCTTTCCTTTTTCCTAGGATACGGAAATTCGATATGTTTTTCATTAGACTCCTCCACTTAGAAAGGAGATAGAAAGGGGCAAGGAGACAACTACACATATGTTGATCCTTAAAATGTAATTTCAAGTCTCCTAAAGTAAATGGTTCAGTTGCAAAAAGACTCAATATTTTTACCTCTCGAAGTTTTTTTACACCTTTAGGTGAAAATGCTAGTTATAACAATAATGTAAAAATGAAGATTAAAGTAATTTTACTATGAAATATTATATTTGTTGCTTTTGTTATTTATATTTTTTCTTTGAAGTTTTAGATATGGATACATTCTAAATATTATTATATGATATGATATGCTATGTTTCAAACTTGAAATATATTTTAAGTTGTTTTTAATGAATAATAGATATATAAATTTATTTAAAAAAAATATATGTGGAGATATATTTTAAATTGTTTTTAATGAATAATCGATATATAAATTTATTTTAAAAAAATGTATGTGGATTTTCTTTATCCTATATATGTATGATATGCTATGTTTCAAATTTGAAATAATTTCAAATTGTTTTTAATGAATAATCAATATATAAATTTATTTAAAAAAATCTACATGACTTTCTTTATCCTATCTATATATATCTATATAAATATCAATTTCTTACCAAAAAAAACTAAATTCAAATGTTTAACAAATAGTAATAATGTTGCAATACAAGTATAACTTCAAATAGAATAAAAACTAATACTTAATAATAAATCTCAAGTAAAAATAAAAATACCTTTATTGTAATAACAAATCTCAGGTAAAACAAAAAATACATTTATTGTATCATATGAAACAATTCCATTTATATTAGAAATATAATTCAGTATATAAGTATCAATTTATTACATTAAAAAAACCTAAATTCAAAGTATCAATTTCGTACATTAAAAAAACTAAATTCAAATGTTTAACAAGTTAATGTAGAAGTTTATAATGTTGCCATACAAGCATGACCTCAAATAAAATAAAAACTAATACCTACTAATACTTGATAATAATCATAGACACAAATATCAATTCATTTATTGTATCATATGAAACAATCCCATTTAAGAAATATATTTCAATAATTTAAATACTTTTGCACATATTCTTAAGCCATAAACAATATAATGAATTTCATGTTTTAAATACTTTTGCACATATTCTTAAGACGTAAATAATAAAATGAATTTCATGTTCTTGATTATTTTAAGTTAGTTTTTAATAAGATTCAAATATTCAAAGAGATAATGCAAAAGTTAATAATGTCGAAATACAAACATAACTCAAAATTTATTAAACATCAATTCCACTTAAAATAAAATTAATACTTAATTTCACACAACGACAAGTAAATATAAAAATACAATTGTTATAATATTAAAATAATCATATTAACAAATATATTTCAATATTTACATCGCGTATTTTTACATATGTGTAGATAATAAACCCGTACATGATCGACCTTTAATTCTGATATGGATCTAGGCCTGATCAGAATGTTGAGGTACAATTAGTTCTGGAGTTATTTTTGAACATGTTGAGATAATAAACCCCTACATAATCAACTTTAATTATGATAAGGATCTAGTCCTGAAGAGAATGTTGACTTACAGTTAGTTCTGGTGGACCTAAAATGGGCAGGACAAAGAAAAAAATGGGCAGGACAATATTTGTAGTCAGATAGTAATAATAAAAGAAAAAATGGGCAGGTCAATGTTTAGTCAGATTGTAATAATAAAAGAAACCATGGGCAGGACAATGTTTATAGTCAGATTGTCATATCTTTTTCTGAGTAATTTTCACGTTAGCTCATATATGTCACCCAGTCATAATCCATATGAATTATTGAAAGCTCTTGAAGCACCTGCTTCACATGTATGAAAAAAAAAACGTATAATTCGTTCATATACATCTCTAAAAAATTAGATATATATATTTAAAACTTCTAAACATGCTTTAGAAAGAAATAAAAAAGATACCATCACATCAATTCAATAGTTTTCATAAATTTATAATATATTAAAAAATTATAAGATAAATTTGTCATATAATTCATAATATGTTTACAATAGTTTGTCTTTCCAATTGTTATCAAATATAACTTGTATTGGCTGTAAGACAAAAATATAGGAAATCCAAATAGGACTGGTATTGGCTAATACAAAAATATATGAAATCCAAGATCTGGATAATTATTGAGCTAATCAGAGAGAAATGGATTAGCTAAAGCACAAGTAAAGAAAAGAAAGATTGGAAAATTTTAAACAAAAGAGGCAGTAAAGTGCTTGACTTCCTTGATCAGCACAGAACACAACCTCCATTACCTGGAGAGAATATGAGGTCTCTAAGATGGGGGTAGTAAAGGGCTACCTTCCTTGATTAGCACAAAAACACTGCTTCCATCACCTCGCGAGATTCTGAAGTCTTCATCCAAGTAAGTTGTCAACAACCAAGACTGTGCCCTGTCAGTTCGTATTGGAAACTTGATAGGGGGTCGCTCAGATATGCTTTTCACTACAGAAGTTGCAGCATTCTGCATTGAACTGATCAGTCCTTTAAAAGGAGCTAGAGAAATCTTTTGCCCTAAAAATTCCACATTCTCTGGAATCTCAATAGCATCTGTAAGCTGGGGTGTGCTTATTATTCCTTCTTCAAACTTTATCTGTACAATGTCCACGCAAAGTAATGAATGGATCTCAGGACTACTGTGCGGTCAATGCTAAGACTATCTCCTAATGAAATCCTCCAAAATGCAAATAACAAGATAGCAGCAGAAACATGAAAATAAAATCTGCCACTTATAATTGCGATGCAAAACAATTTTCTTAAACATGAAAATAAAATCTGTCACTTTAATTACGATGTAAAACATTTTTCTTAAGTAGAGAGATAGACAGTGTTGTAAATCTTGAACTGTTTACAGTGTGATTAATATGTATCTCAGGTGTGATTAATATGTATCTAAAGCAAACTTACCTCAAAATTCAAATTCAACTAGGAGGACTCTGCGAGGTTAATAGAACTCATATGCACTTTACTCGTGAAATAAAAAATATATACAAAATACAGTGTGATTAATATGTATCTCAAGCAAACTTACCTCAAAATTCTAATTCAACTAGGAGGACTCTGCGAGGTTAATAGAACTCATATGCACTTTACTCGTGAAATAAAAATATATACAAAATACAGTCAAGTCTTCAAAAAAATTAATTTACAATGCCTATTTATAATGCAATAATAAAAAACGCTTTACAAAAATGCCTATTTTGGATAGTTGATAGGTTTCGTTGAGTCAACTCGGTATGTGAAAGATGTATACTGAAGATGTATAAATTTAAGTACTGAGAATAATCACATAAAAACGAAACCTCTTGGATTTATTAAATATTAAGAAAAACCACATAAAAGTGAAAACCTTCCATTGCATTTTCCTTCTGGAAACTTAAGACAGGAACCTTCCATATCTATTAAGTATTGGATATTGGATTTATGAAGTATAGAGAAAAATCACATAAAAGAGGAAACCTTCCACTTTTTCTTCTGAAAACTTAAAAAAAAAATTAAGCTGATTTATAAACATATGCACAAGTAACCACGTTTAAAAAGTTCTGATAGAAGTTGTCTTAAAAGTCATACTCATGAGTCAGTCACATGGAGGCCGGCCAACTAAGACTGACACTGACTCAACTTGGTTTGTTTTTTCACTTTTTCTTCTGAAAACTTAAAAAAAAAGTTAAACTGATTTATAAACATATGCACAACTTGCACAAGTAACCACCTTTAAAAAGTTCTGATAGAATTTGTGTTAAAAGTCATATTCATGACTCTCAGAATCATGAGTGTCACATGGAGGGGCCAACTAAGACTGACACTGACTCAACTTGGTTTGTTTTTTCTTGTATAGGGAGTCGGATTCTGAAATGTCCTAAGGAGTACGGTAACAACGATCATCACGAGATAAAGAAACATGCAGAACGTCTTAAAGAAAAGAGAAATATGCAGAACTCCTTTAGGAAATACAGACACATGCAAGGTCCACCTTAATACGTGTACTTGTAAATGTAGGTCCCCACCAAAACCCAAATTGGATTTCACTGGCCCTCGAGTTGAAATTCAGAGTCATACTCAGCAGTCAAACTCAGGGCCAAGTCAGATTGAAGATGCCTCGACTGGGTTTCCTGATAGGGCTGGGCTTCCTGATAGGGCAGTAAATGGAGGAAGCTATTTAATCGACCATTTGCACCGAGGCTCACCCATTGTCATCAAGTGATAGCTTACTCCGTTACCTTTTACCTTTCTGTTAGACCGAATCATCAACTGAGATCAGGGACAAATTTTTCTTGTTTATACGTACTCTGAAAACAAAGCATTAAAAGCAGTGTTCCACCAAGTTTCCGAGACGCGGGAGCATGGGAGCGGGGAACGCACATTGGGGACGTGTAGAGACACCCCAAAATATTGGGGTATTTTGGGGGACGGGGGGCTGGGGGTCCATAACATAGGGGGTCGATCTCTAAAATTATAAAAAAATAAAAAATTAATAAAAATATGAACCCCAACATATAAACATATCAAGTCCTCATCCCATCACCATTTAGTATGACCATTTAGTGTAAAAGCCTAATATTTAAGATGAACAATTTTTAAGTAAAAAAATTTAAAAAATCAAGGGGGACAGGGGCCTGTTGGAGCCCACCATTTTTAGGAGGGGGCGTGTGGGAGCCCCCCAATCCTGGAAACTCCTAGACCTGCTTTTCCCCAAGTTCCCCAGAAAGGGGGGGCGCTGGTAAATGTTTCCCATGGAGCCCCCCAGCCCCCGGGGCGTGGGAAGCGCAGGGGGCAAGCCCCCGACCCTGGGAGGCGCATCCCCGTGGAACACTGATTAAAAGAGGTGAGACAACTTTCCGTAATATTAAACTCTCATTGAATTTTCCTAACAGCGATCAAAGAAGAATTTTCTCAACCCCCTTTACTCTTTTAATGTAACGTTGTCTCACCTCTTTTTATGCTTTGTTTTCAGAGTAAATACTTAATAAACTCTGTAGATTAACCTTCATTATACCAATCAAAAGTTTTGATGGCAACATACCCTTGGTGGCAACATACCCTTTAAACAGGAAAGGGAAGAAAATATTTTGAGAAAATATTTATCCTAAACTCGAAGGAAAACTGCAAAAAGAAATATTTGTCCCTGATCTTAGTTTACAGTTTGATAGAAGCAGTTGGGCTAACACCTGAGAAGAAGCAGAATAGTGTAAGTCTTGGTCTCACGGAAAGATAACGGAGTAAGCTATCAGTGGACGGTGTCAAGTGGCCCCGGTGCAGATGGTCGGGTAGGTAGCTTACTCCTTAAGGAATCATCCCATAAAGAAATATACAGAGAACAAAACGACTTACACAACCTAAACCTTAATATTGCAGGGTTAATCTTTGTGTTTGTAAACGAAGTTTACCCAGAAAACTAAACCGGGTCTTTCTAGGCACCAATGTTCCATTAACTAAGCATGCATTCTCTGTAGGAAAGTGAGCTCACAAGGCATAGAAATGCCAAAATGCCAGATATCTGAAAGAAATCAAAACTCAATCTTCGTATTTGCAAAATGTAAGTCCATACTTGTAAAGATGCTATGGAATTCATACCTGCACTCGCTTGGGACTCCGCACTTCGAAAGTTGCATTGGTACTAAATGATGTGGTGGCCAGAGGTCCTGCAAATTGGACAGAGTTCTCCACTGTGAGAGTCCCTAAATCAAACTTTTGAGAAATTTCCTTAACCTTCACCAACGGCAATACCCCAGCAGCAAGCAATGGGAATAGCTCGGAGAAGGATGTATACCTGCAAAATCAGAACAGACGAAATATCAGCAACTTACGTTTACCAGAAAGGTATACAAGACACGGAAATGGGCTAAAGGGTTTCCAGGTTTATTATGCCCATATCAAATTGATAGCAATGAACTAATTCGTTTTCAAAACAGAAATGGACAGGAACCGGAAGTCCCCTGGTCAGGTTTCTGATTCTGTTAATATTCAAGAAAAACTTTGATAGAAATTGAACTAAGGAGTGTGCAGAATTACGCTAGAATCCATTTTCCATTAAGGAGATTGAGAGCCTCCGTAGGTGCTGGAGTAGGGTTTTTGGCTTCCAGTTGTGTAATCAACTCCACAATTTCAGCCCTTGTTTCACTGCTGGCCCTCAGTCCCCTGTCTGTACCATAGAATGAGTCAACCAAAGCACGCTTCAAATCTTTCGTTTCGCTCGGCTCCTCCTCAACAACAGTAGCAGTGTTTGTGCTAGGAGCCACTTCACTTGAATTTTCCTCACCCCATTCATCCTCTTTATCGCCTGCAAATACTCTGAAATTTGTCCTCCTGGATCCCCACGCATCCATTATGCTTAGAGGCCTCGAAGAAAGAGCAACCATACGATTCGATGGCTTAGGTGCCGCAAATCCAACGGCGGAGACGGCAGAGGCTGCCGGTTTACTACTTGAAGTCGATTGTGCCACGGCCGGACTGTTTACATAGTGATGCCCAGAAAAAGCAGAAATCGCCGCCATGACTTAAATTTATCAATTGAAACCCCAGCAGCCTTCAATAATGGCGATGTTTTAATTAATCTGCAAATACAATTCACAAATCTTTCAACACTTCCGATTGTCACTGAAGGTACCATCGATATTTTCAAATCAATCATATTTTAGGCTTGGAGGTATACAAAATCTAGACGGTCTGTTATTGTTTTGCCTCGAGAGTAATCAGACATTGTTTGATTTCAGCCCCGAATGTGCTGGATGTTAACTTCTAGATGTAGTTTTGGTTGCTACTCAGTATTTCATGTTAGAGCAGATTAAATGTTTGGTTAAATATTTACCCCTCTTCCCTCAATTTCTGGTGAAATTCCGAAAATTTTGGAACTTTGATGTTAAAGATTTGACATTTTTTAAGTCTGTGATGCACATCTTTGGTGTGAAGTAAAAACTTGCGAAATCTGTAAGCCTAAAATCATCATCCGGTAAAATACAGCGAAATCCCTATCATTTAAGCTGAAATTTTACCAGCTGCTCACAGAAATCTAGCAAAGAGAAGGCCTTTAAACTTCATCACACAACTTATTGTAAAAGTTAACAATGAAGCTTGAGTTTTACTGTCTTTTAACACAGGAAAGAGAAGGACAAATCTTTGAAACAAAGATTTAAGGTTAAGCTTCATGTGATTTAACATAAAATACAAAATACGAAGAACGAACAAAAATGAAGGCTAGACATTAACATTTCACATGGTGAAGACTTCGAAAACAAACGCTAACTGCTCATTCTCAAGAATTTAGCACAGAGATTTTCTGTGAATCTGGAAAAAAAAACTTCAAACAGCCTAAATAACAAACCGTGGTCAGATTTTGGAAACGGTCAAGCTTCCAACATACTTGTTTAAAATATAAATGACTACTTCATGTGCATCGTTTGACAGAAAAAAATTTCTTAAAAGAATTCAAAAACAGACTTCTGCATATGAAATCCGGAACATGAGTCTGTATTCACATACCTTGCAAGCCTGAAACGACGCAGATCGGCAGATGAAATTTCAACCCTTCGGCTTCTTCGGAGACTTTCGAGTACAAACTGGAATCTTCTGTGAAAATTCTTCCTCCGACCGTCTCAGCGAGTAGAGGGGCATACCTATCTGTTTTAGTGGTCGAGATATAGCCAATGGGGACTCTATACGTGTTGCCTTAAGGCACAAATTTTCAATTGTTATTAAGTGCCGCTGAATCCTGATGCCATCGGGCTTGATATACGATGACGCGTGTAATTATCAACAGTTCGAACACCATTTTTCGAGAGAAAATTATCGGGCGTTGGATGACTATTTAGGGGAAGGGCTCAGTTGCTTCAAGGTTGTTTGGAAAGATAGGAAAACTTCCTCTAACTATGGTTAACGATGGATAGTTATCTAGTGGTTATCCACCTATATAGTTGACCCTCATTGCAATTTTCACGAATTTTTTTTTAATGTATATATATTTTGTATGTGGATTTAGTTGTATATTTTTGGGATGATAATTAATTTTATTTTTATGTTCATAAATTTGAGAAACCTTTTTTTTAAGAAAGTTGAGGAGTTTTGTATTGTCATAAAGATTTTGAAATTGAGATTTATGCAGGGTACTTTAAGTGAGAGTGATTTTTATCTTTAAAACTTAGTTTTATAAATATAACAAATTCTTCTCCAATTTTAGTTATATTAATTTTTTTTCTATATACTAGTTAAAATAAATATATACTTTTAATTTTTAGGTTAATAATCTTTAATATCTTAATTTATTTTTACCTTTATAATATCTTAATTTACTTTTACTCTGTAATTTTTTATTACATTATCTATTTTCTTTAAACTTAAATATTGTAATATATTATAATTCTTTTGTAATTAAATTATGTTATTGATTCATTTGTAATAAATTAGAAAAAATAAAAATAATTCACAAACTCTATATTAAATTAAATATTGTAAAAATTTAAAATGTATTTTGAAAATTAAAAAAAAAATTATTTAATAAATGATTAATATCTTATATTTAATTAATTTGTGGTTTTTTATTAAATTAATTTAAATATTATATATCATTGAAATTTAAAAATAAATGAATAAATGAATAAAAATTAAAAATATAATTTTTGTTTTAATAAGTGATTAATATCTTGTATTTAATTAATTTGTGGTTTTTTATTAAATTAATTTAAATATTATACATCATTGAAATTTAAAAATAAATGAATAAGAAAATCCAAAACTTAAAATATTTAAACCACTCTTATATATATTAAACTTTTAAAATAATTAAAACTATATATATATAAATATTTTATTATTTTAAAATTATTTTTATAGTTGCATCAATAAGGGGTCTTGCTACATGTAAATATTGGGGATGTAAAGGGTGTATTAGAAAATCCAAAACTAAAAATATCTAAACCACTCTTATATATATTAAACTTTTAAAATAATAAAAATATATATATATTTTATTATTTTAAAATTATTATTAAAGTTGCATCAATAAGGGGTCTTGCTACATGTAAATATTGGGGATGTAAAGGGTGTATGAGATTCGGGTGAATAAAAAGAGACGTAGACTGAAGCTCGGAGAGTTGTAAATTCTGTAATTGGATTTTTTGATGATTGGAAAGTGTGGATGCATCATGTATTAAAGACTAGATTAATAAAGATCATAGATTAGATTAATAAAGATCATATTTTTAAGTTGTGAATTTGATTCAAATTTTAGAGTTGAACTCCTTGTTTTATGAGGTTACTAAACTTTGCCTCTCCTCTCTTATTAGTATTGATTGGATATATAAATACGAGGATTCAAAGGTCATTGTTAATTGGGTTAATTGGGCTAATGGTATATTAAAATTGAAGATGTTATCTTGGCACAACACATCAAATTGTTCATCTCTATATTTTTGGATATAGCTATGAATCATGTCTATATAGAAGACAATACCATTGCAGATGAACTTTTTAAGGTTGTCTTACGGGAGGTTCTCTAGTGAGACAATATCATATCACGTCCATTCATATTGGGGGTTTGAATACTCTTAAAAACCTAAAAAATGTATTGCCTCGTATTAAGGGGTCAAGGGGTTTTTTTAATTTGACATAGTAATATAAATATTTGGGGTTATTTTATTTAGGTGGAATAAGGAATAACATTACATTGTGGGATGGATTCATATATATGTATATAGCTTCTTCTTCATATATTTGGAGGTCCCGCGCGAAAATCTGTCTTGCCACCAATTCCTCCTATATGTCACACAAGGTTGTGCCTTATCGAACTCCTCATTGAATTCTCTCGGTGGCCTATTTATGAAGAACAAGCATGAACTACGAAATGTTTTGGTTCAAAATACTGATAGCCATGCTCCCCTAGCATGGCTTATAGGTGTCGACTGGAGCCCTGATTACTGATTTTTTTTAATATTAGCTTTTAGTTTGTTATATATATATATATGTATGTATGTATGTATGTATGTATGTATGTATGTTCATGTTAAATAGAATGTTTTTTATATTGTTTTTAAAATATTTAATAAATATGTTGAATAGAATTTTATGTAATGTTAAGTAAAGATAAATTTAGAAAGTGATTGTATACAAGACCCTCAATTAAGATAGCGGAAGGTTTTCAAAATGGATAAGAAGTATTTTATTAAGACTTAACTTTTGGTCAATTGTTTCAAGTCTTTTAAACACGGTTCAAAAAATTAATACATTTTCCCCATGGATCAATACTATTTATTTGATGTAGTTTGTTCTTAGCGAAAACCAAGTGTTTGCTCACATCTTGTGTCAATAAATAAAATATAATGAAATGTATGGAAGTACATACACGAAAGGGTTTCAAATTTATATTTTTATAGAGTTTAATGATTAACATTATAGACAAGCTTAGCTCTCTGTGGCTATATTTGTATTTACATGATATAAAATTGGTAGATTGGAAAGATATGGTATGAAACATCTTCAAATTCTATTATTTTCTAAGCATTGCACTGCTGATTGGACTATCTGTCTTTTAAGTTCCTTGTTACATTGATATCTTGATTGGGTTTCCTTTTACACATTTTTCTTTCCCTGTTATTGTTTTGTTAGGTCTTATACTATCCAACACTACAAAATGATCAATTGCCCCTACAATAGATGGGATCATTATTAGCATTATACTATTATTTTATTTAGTGTCTTGTTTTCTTATACTAAGATGCACTAAGGCTCTTGTTTGTTACAACTTGATAATACAATATAAAGGGGGTGTTAAAAATGGGTTGATAAAAATGGATACCTACAATACATAATGAAACTAGGGATTTTCTTAATTGGAAAGGTATATTGAGAGGGAGGTTCAACAATACAATTTTAGGAGGAATTTTCCAATATTTAGTGAAATTATGGATATTATTTAATATCCTACGAATGGTCGTGCTATGGAATAAGTTCATTGAGTGAACCCCCCATGGGTTTCCCCAGAGAGCTCTAGGGTAAATCTTATTGTGGTTGTGTATGTGGAGGGTACTCTAACTTTTGAAGATACTTTCATATTTTCCAATTAGCTACATGAAGCTTTTTGTTGTTACACATGTTTATGGTTGTTTCTATTTACGGATATTTATGACATTTTTTTTATTAAAGCTTTATAAAATTAAAAGCAATATTGTATTTTGTCATTATGAGATATGAAGTTGTTTATAGTCTATTATGGTAGACTGGTTGCATTATTGATATAACGGGTGCAACTTTTATTTGTTTCTTTGATTCTAATGAATATTAAGAAACTCATTATTTTAATTGAAAAATAAATAAAAACAAAAATATTTAACCAAAACCATTTGTCTTTGGATTACAATGAAATCTTATATATACATACATATATACATATATATGTATATATATATACATATACATACATATACATACATATATATATATATATATGTGTATATATACATACATATACATATACATACATATACATATACATATACATATACATATACATATACATATATATATATGTGTGTGTGTGTGTGTGTGTGTATATACATACATATATATGTATATATACATATATACATA
>LPNX010657483.1:164967-260918 GCA_001517045.1 Pseudotsuga menziesii | reverse complement strand
TTGTTTTCAATGTTATTATCCATGTGGGTAAGGTACCATTATCCATCAACTACAACAAGTGGATTTAATTAACCCAATGACCAGTGATTAAAATTGACCCTCGTTTACCTGTTTTTACCATTTCAACCCACAATTTACAACTAGATGTTGAAAAAACACATCATTCATGATGTGCGTTTAAATTTATAAAACATCAAATTGATGTGAAGTTTAAAATTTAGCCGTCACTCATTTTTTTTCTATAAATTAGCATACCCCTAAAGAGGGGGAAATGAAACACCGAAGAGAACTTCGATATGTTTTAAAAATGAGAGAAAGTTGTGTTTGTATATAATATAAGTTTATGTGATGAAAGAAAGTCTAGGAAAATAAGTAAAAATAAGTAACATCAAACTTCTAAATCTCCACATAGGTGAAAATAAGTTTCCTCCAAAAAGATTTTGTATATAAAGTTTTTAGATTTGAAAACATTCAGTGAATAAATCAATGTTTTCGCCTTGATCCTTTGAATTCCAATGGAATCTTACAAAGCAAAAAAGTCCAAAAATCCAAGGGGCATAGGTATAGGAGTTTTCCAAGTTTTAGGTAGCTTTAGAGAACCTTGAAACTCTTGGACATGGAGGAACTAAACCTTTGAAACTGAGACCTAACCTGTATGTGGAGAGACTATACCTTTGAAATTGAAACTTGAACTATGCGAGACATCAAAATTTATGCACATCATAATTTGCACAAGCGACGCCATTTTCACTGTCGACCATTCGCGTGGGTCCTCTTATAATCTCATGTATTGAAGATCATTGAATGGCCAAATAAGGTTGACACGTGAAGAAAATATTTCGTTTCAAGTTTTTAATATCCCAAGTCAATCTTCGTATTGAATATTGATACTATAAATTCAGGATTTCCGTTAGTTTCTTGTTGCTTAATTTTCATGACGTAATGGATACAGAAGCCAACCCCTTTCTGTGTACATATTGTAGCTCAGGGGTCACACATTTTGATAGACAACAATTCCATTGATTTTTTTTTTACCTTTTCTCTTCAGTACACGTAAAGGAAAAGGCATGGTGCCCTTCGCTCCTTGCGGATCCCAAAACCATCACGATGGAATGTGGATGCCCTCTGAGTCATAACATTTGATATATGAAACTGAAAATTACAATCCAACTAACACAAAGTAATTTTCTTATTGTTACATTTCTTTGCAAAATAAATAATATATATATGATTGCTCATTAGACTCCCATAAGCCTTTCTTCAACCTTCAATTTCGCATAAGTTTATGTTTCTTTTTCAAGTTCTGCAACTTCGGTTAGCTCCATTAGTAGAGCTCATTACTGGATAATTTTTTTTTCAAAAACATGGTGGCGGCATGGCCTGTTGATTTTTTAAATCCCAACCAACCTTCAAATCACCCACATGTTTTCCAATGCAATGTCTTTCTGGCTCACGGAGTTTGGGTTTTCACTTGTGTTTCAGATGATATGCATGAACGCCAAGTGAGCCATGGAAAATGTGGAAGTAGACAGTTGGAACGATACAAATATGTATGACAAACTATGAAAGTTGGCTAAGAGATGTTGCTGAGAGCTCTTCACCCATCGACTTTGGCGTTGGACATAAATCATCATTATTGATGATTTATTGCATCAATCTTCCATAAGTATTGATGATTGGATACATAATTACCGTGTGGGGAACTTCATTCGGTTCAGTCTTTTTCACTTATAAAAATACATTTATAAAATAAAGGAGATCCAAATACCATCAACTATACTTTAAGATTTTAACTCTCATTTATTATTATCCTTGAAAAAATTAAAATATAAATCCCTCGCCTTTTTCTTGAAACAAAATTTCAATTAGTAACTGAAAAAATTAAAACATACATCCCATGTCTTCTTGTTGAAAAAAATTTAAATTAGGTAAGAACCCACATATTTAATAAAATAATAAAAACAATCTATGTTTGCTCAAATAATTTTGATTTGGTTTCAAGTTAATTACTTCAATGATGGATTCAAGTTAATGAAATATCATTGTATGTTGATAATTTTTATCCTTCAATATTTGCTTCAATTAAGGATTTTAGCAACAAATTTGAGAAATGGTCACAAAGGTTGAATATAAGTTAATTACTTTTAAGAAAATGAAATTTTAGTCGATGAATTTCAATCTTCAAATTTTGCTTCTATAGAGGCATTTAACAACAAAGTGGAGATATGGTCACAAAGGTTGAATAAGAGCTAGGTGCATCCAAGAAAATAAAAGATATGTTCTATGGGGTTGTAAGTATTACCAGTATCAATTCAACTTTCTTATCTTTAATTTATAAACCAAAACTATTTTTAGTTGGAAAGAATAGGCCTTTTGAAATTGAAGTTATCCAAATAATTATAATTTCCTTCATACTTAAATGTATAAATGATTCCAATTTCATCATTTGACTAGGATGATTTCATTTAAACTCAGATGTGTAAATGACTCCAATTTCATCTCCGGTTTTCAAAGTTATAAATTTTAAGGGGCATATATGTCATCCACAACATTTCCCAAGCAAGTTACATAAACATGACGTGTGCATCAACTTTTCTAGGAAGGTAGCTTATGCCTAAAGCATTCATACATATACCAAGGTATACAATTTGTGTCATGAAAAAATAGAGCATTTGACTATAATTTCCATTGAACTCAGATGTTAGCATTTAACAATTATTTCAGTTGAATTCAAAAGTGTAAATAATAGAATATAGATCTCTAATATAATAATGATTTTTAATGTAAAGAAAACTTAAGTAGGAAAAAAAACATGCTAGAAACAAAAAAAAAGAACACTAACTAAAAAAAATAGTAAAGCTAGGAAGAAGATCAACTTTGTCAATTTGTCAAAGCTTTACCTTGCTTTGTTAAAACAAGGGCTAGGAACTTATAGTGCAAAACTAAAATAATATGGAGGTCTCATGAAATTTATAAATACAAAGGCTAAAGACCAGAAGGAAACATGAGCCTAAGCAAGACACGAGAAATGATGCCAAATCTAAATTTTGTCAAGAGTATGTGAGCATATCTAGAGCTCTATCTTCATGAATTCATATAGAGGGCCTGGATTAATCGATTTACTTCTCAGTAAGCTTAATTTTAACATGAACACATGGACAACGACTTGATGAAGGGTTATAAAGATGAAATATGCATGTTCACATGGACACCTAGGCTATCAGATTTGGTTCCAGAAAGGGGAGGTGTTCAGTACAGGTGTTCAGGTACTGAAGGAATTCAAAATAATCACGAGCATACCATTCAAAACAAACAACTGCGAAATACTTTCATAGTAAATACCGTCGCTGAATATAATTTCAAAAATAGATTAAAAACATTGAATATTGCCCACTCATGAATTAAAAAAAAAAAAAGATAAATCATGGCATGTATGTGAAAACCTGGTAATATTTCGGATTCCAGGCTCAAACTCCAGGCTCATGGTCCACCTAGTTCTCTTAGGTTCAATACATGAAATTGGCTATGAGGTAAATGAAGGTACCAAACTTCAAAATACACTCGGATTCAATTAACAGTACAAACAGTGTTGCAATGGCATACTTCATTTCCAAGTTTTCACAGTTGCACAACATTTAATGGTCATTCAATTTTGAACATTTATGTGGTCACCACACTCACCATGCCACCCAACTATCCAAAAATTAAATTCGACCCTGAAATGATATAACCAAGGAAAAGCATGCACTCTGTTACAAACTTACAAGGACTAAAGTGGGTAAAGGCTCAAGGAA
The DNA here is from genome assembly GCA_001517045.1 of Pseudotsuga menziesii. Lineage (NCBI taxonomy): Eukaryota > Viridiplantae > Streptophyta > Pinopsida > Pinales > Pinaceae > Pseudotsuga > Pseudotsuga menziesii. The sequence goes on along the minus strand of LPNX010657483.1, from coordinate 257,124 downwards.
TTATTGCTCGAACGGTGGTTGGAGACTCTAAATTGATGATCAAACATGCAATATTCTCCATTGTCAAAGAACATCCATCTTGGAGCCATGCTGAGAAAAATTCACAAAGAAACCTAGCTCTTTGACACAATCGAATTTTTCCATGTTTTAAGAGCCAATACCAAGAAGCTGACTGACAATCCAACCAGGCCACCAAACTCCAAGAAGGAGTTCTATTTGTAAATAGAATTCAAAACCCAGAAGTAATCCCATGAGCTCTCAAATTCCATCAATTGTTTTTGACAAGAGTAAGACCTTGGATCTCCTCTCCCTTGGATGGGCTAGGCTCCCCCGACTACAATAGTTAAAAAATACAAAAATATATTTAAAATAGGGGATCTCATCACACAACTAAGGTCCTTCAAATCAAATTAATGAGAGCAGCTGTCAACCCATCAACTCAAGCCCCTCAACGCGTTCTTGACATGTGTTCCCACAAGCCCATTATACCATCACTCAACAAGATCAGTCATTTCATCAGGCTTAGTGTTTGTTTCCCCTGCAATGAGGGACGATCATGGGTGTCTATAGATTCTTCGTAGCCTCTAGCAATGATTTCATAAGATAGAGAGTAGGAGATGGAAACACAAACCTCAGGACCCGGGAAAATAGATTCGAAAACCAACCAACAAAAGAAAGAAAGAAAATCCTAGTGCATTCTAGTTGTTAAATGCCAGGCATGCACGTTTATTTTCGACGATCTATCCAATGTTTAATCTTCCAGCTGTTGATTTTGTTATATTTTGACAGCCAAAGTATTCAAACAAGCACAAAATAACTTCTATCAAATCTTTGTTGTCGCTACAATTTGGAAATTACTGGGGTAGGTTCGAGTTGCTTTTTAATATAGGGCTTTTATAATAAAAAACTTGAAAAAAGAAATCCATAACATTTGGCAGTCCCAGGGCTAGGCGTCTGTGATTCAATATTTGTTCGATTTCGAAGTTTAGAATGTGTTGGTTTTACGTTAACCACCTCAAAAAATCATGAAAATTGTACCCATGGAGTCTATTTTCCTACTAGGTAGGTTATTCCATCATTTTGTAGAGCTTAGCACACCATGAATATGCCTTCTTTGACGTGATTTGCAGTTTTCTCATCAATTTTGTGTAGTTACATCAATTCACTCTGAATTTGTAGTGGCGTTATTTATGATTTTGCAGTGGGTTGTGCATATTCACTAAAGCAGAGAAGCTCATAGACAACATGGAGTGTTGAGTTTCAGGAGAATGAGGCTCTCATGATTCTTATTGTGAAACTTATTGCTTCAATTTCATTATACTAAATAGGTTCCAAATATAGTATAGTATTTTTTATTGCGAAACTTCTTGCTTCAATCCCTCCGGAAGGAGCTCCTAGTACCCGTCCAAGTATTGAGGAGCACACAACAACTAGAGGAAATGGAATCAAAGTCTTGGTCTGTTGACAGGAACGTCTCACTACCGAATGAAACAAATACCACAGAGGACACCCTATGCTTGTCAATCCATTCTAGAAGATCGGAGCCTCTCCGTCGTCAGCGATAGGCTGCACGGGGTACCTAAGATCATGATCTCGAGGGACTGGAATAAAGTGCATGGACCCTACCTTACTGATGCTAAAGGGCATTTCAGTACCTTCCATCTAGGAAGGTGAAGGGAAGAAACCCTCCCTGATAGGAGTTTTCCTTGCTGCTAGAGAGAAAGATTTTTATGATATATAATTATCTTTCTATCTGAGTTTCCCTTATCCTTATATATGAGATATGAGATCATGTTAGCCAGCTAAGTGATAGAAAGCCCCAAACTATTATCAATAGAGATAGATCTATGAAGATATGTCGGAGTTTCCAAATTAAGGTCAAAAGCCAGAGCTTCCAAACGAAGGTCAAAAGCCGGAGCTTCCAAATGAAGGTCAAAAGCCTCATCAAATCGCATCATCCGCTGTTGGATCACTGCCTGAAGTTTAGAGTCTAAAGCCTGTTATTATAAGCACCAGATGTAGAGGCATGAGCCGGCCGACCAAGAGCACAGGGACACCGATGGTGTTCTGAAGATGAGAAATAGCAGGAAACATTTAGCTATCTGATACGCAGGAGGAGCGTGCCCAAGAATTACTCTAAATATGGCTAAAATATCGTTCCTGTAGAGAGACAACCCCTTAAATATAACCTTATTCTGTATATTTATAACTAATTACTATTATTAAGTTTTTTTTTGTTAGTTAATGGGAAGAACCCCCTGACTAGCAGGTTTTCCATAAGCTAAGTTACCATGAACCAGGGGCATCTAAGCCATCAAAATCACCAAGGTATCGCACCAACCCTCCTCTAGTCTGCACCAACCCTTAACATGTTTGGTTTTTTTGGTATTCATTGGATTTGAACCGATGACCTTTCAGCTTAAGAGGCGTCTTAACCATACCCCACCACCAACTGTTCTACATCTCACGGATAACTACTATTACCAAGTTACTAGCAGTCTGGAAATTTGAAAGTATTATGTGTATCCTATAGAATGCATTATGTTGCAAATTTGAAATTTGAATGCACTCAATTGCCACCACATTTCGCTCCAGAGTCTACTCCATGGTCCTAGAGTCTTATAGGCTGCAACATCATGCTTTAGTATCTCCTCCATATTCAAATTAAGTCGAGATTTGCAAACTACAGATATGCGAAACCCCACAAATTTCCTTGTTTTGCAACAATTTTTCAACTCTAATTATCTTGGTTTTCAGTGATTTTAGCTAAAATTCTCTTATGCTTTGATCTACCTCAATTTAAATTTATGTTAGATTTCATTGCTTTCAATAAAAGAAGTCGCTTTACTCTCCATAGAGAAATTCAATATATGAATTGAGCAAGGTTAATAGAACTATTTGATTGCTTGGAACACTTTTCGATGAAATACAATATAGTGTCACATTTCATTCAAATCTTGCCAAACTGTCCCCTTACAAAGAACAATTAATGAAGAAACAGAAGAAACAAATACCATAACGTACCATGTTATTCTCATCTTCTATTTCCATAGAATCATGGACAATCAGGATGTGGATAAATTTAAGTTTCCATATGTCACAAACTCTTCAACAGGGTTATTTCAGGATTGACAACATATAAAATGAAGTTAGATCATGAAATCAAAAATAGAATCCACTTCCATCACTTGAGTTTTCATGCCCAAATTAACCCAATACAAAATTGAAACCAACACTTTGAATGTTTGTTATGATTGTTCATCACAATGAATTTCTCAATACTGCTCAACTTACCTTGCAAATATTTTGAGTGATAAAACCGAAGCCCAGTCATGTTGCAAATATTAATTACTAGCAGATCTACTTCACGTCTTAACAGACTTGGTTAGAGTCCATAGAAGTACACTCTCTTACAGCCAGTCTGTCAGGTTGAGGAGTTCACGCATCAACATATTTAAGAAGCCAAATTGCATTTCTGAAGTTAAGTTTTTAGGTAGAAATTAATTATAGTCTTTAATGTTGGTTGGTAGCTTCCAAGAGAAGCGTATTTTAGTCTTTTGTTTATGAAGAAGAAGAAGAATGAAAAACAAGAAGAGAGGGAGTGCAAGAAAAAGATAGAGAAGAACATAGTGAAAAGAGAAGGAGAAGAAGAAAAACTCTAAGAACAGTTTGAGAATGTCAAGCTTCTATGTTTTGGAAAGTGTTGAGAGTTGAAGCTCTCTAAAAGGTGAAACATCCTTGTAAATTTCCAGGTTTGTAATTGTGGCTGTAGTTCTTTGTTATGTCGTGGCAATATATACAAATACATAGTTTATGGTTGAATGCATGTCTTATTTGTGCAGCACATATTCCCCAAAATTACTTGAGTGAATATTGTTTACATTTACCGTCTTGTGAAAGATACAAAGAATCCACAAATATTTCACTGTGTAAAAGTTTAATTTTTAACTGCAGAGTGCTCGACACAAAGTCTTACCTAATATCTTTTTGATATGATATTGTAATCTTGTCATAATATAGTTGTGTCTTGTCAAAGTGGGAGTTGGTCGCAACCAAAAGTGTGTCGCAAAAAAATCCCGTCGAAGTCAAGTGAGTGTCTGTTGAGGTAAAAGTGTGTTGGGTTAAAAGTTGGTAAAAATGTCTCCAAGAGTGAAGTATGCCACAGACTTGCTTGTCGCAATAAATTTTCGTCGCAGTAAAACCCTGTCACAGTAAAATCATGTTGCATGTATTTTGGTTGAAGTTAACTTGTCGAAGTAAAAAGGTCGGGTTTCCAAAGGAACTCTATCACACCCCCAAAAGCAAGGAAAATAACATTTCTTACTGCATGGTAACTCAAGTTTATTTTCACAACTCCTCTCCCTCCTCTCCACTCCATCCTCTTCTCCTAATATCTATTTCAGAGCCGGTTTAGGAAAGAAACCTTGTCTTAAGAAAAAAAACAATTTTCTAAAGAAAATTAAAAATGGCTCCCACTTCTAGTATACATATCTCGAGAACGTACGAACTCCATTTATCTCCGGAAAGAATTATGAGTATTTGTATCTAACAATGAAGGCTTTGTTCATAGGTCAACATGTATGGGAGATAGTCCAAAATGGTTATACATAACCAATTGATCAAGCAACATATAATAATCTCACACAAGCTAAGAAGGATGCCTTGAGGGAACATAGGAAGAAAGATGGAAATTCTTTGTTCTACATACATCAAGCCATGCATGAAAGCATAATCCCAAGAGTAGCAACAACAAAGACAACTAAGGAGGTATGGGATACATTGGAAACCGCCTATCCTGGGTTGGACAAGGTAAACACTTCTAAGTTTAAAATTCTTAGAAGAGATTTTGAATCTTTGTCAATGAAAGAAACAAAGTCAGTGGACTCATTCTATACTCGATTTATTGGGTTGATAAATCAACTGAAATCACATGGAGAAAATATAGATGAAATAAGGGTTGTTGAAAAATTTCTTAGAATTCTTCCGCAAAAATTTGAATCCTTGGTCGTGACCTTGGAAGAAAATAAAGACATGTCGTAGTTTACCATTGATGAGTTACAAGCCTCACTCTTCAATCATGAACACATTATTAGTAGATCAAATACATCATTATAAGTTTCATTCGCAACATAGTCATCCATAAGACATGGTAGAGGCAGGGGGAGATATAAATCTAGAGGCAGAGGAAGAAGTTTTTCCAAAGGAGGACGCAACAACAGTCTTACAAAAGTTGTTGGTAGAGGAAACAATCAGAACCACAGTTAGCCAAGTGGTCACGGGTTTTATAAGTCAAATATACAATGTCATTATTGCCAGAAATTTGGTCACTATGCATAAGAATGTAGGAAGAAGCAATATGACCAAGGAAGGAAAAGTAAAAACCAGTTGAGCAACACCGAGACTTCGAGAGGCTCAATGTTTTTGGCATGTGCATCCCCAATTGAATGCAATGTTGTCCAAGAAAATTACATGTGACATATGGTACTTAAATTCAGGCTGTAGCAATCATATGACTGGTAATTTAAATTTGTTTTTGAGTCTAGATAAATCAGTTCAAACTAATGTCACACTTGGAAATAAAATCCAACTCGCTATTTTGGGAAAAGGTATTGTTGGTATTCTAACCAAACAGGGGGAGCAAAATACTATGCCTAATGTCTATTATGTCAAAGGTGTGAAACAAAATTTGATGAGCCTTGGACAACTGATACAAAAAGGTTATAGATTCTACATGGAAGACAACCATTGTGTGATTAAAGGCATACGTCTAAGAAACCAACTGATAGAAAAAGTACCAATGACAAGGAATCACTTATTTCCTTTGAGGATAATTCCAGGCATGAAAGGAAAGGTAAATTCAGGAGTTGCACTCAAGGAAGAAAGAAAAGAAGTAGATAAGCAAGTTGCGACAAGGAAGAAAATAAAATCACTGAAATTCAAGCAACATTTCAATCAGAAGTTTAGGATGAGTCCTAGCTATGGCATTTCAAACTTGGACATCTGAATTTTGGTGGGATGAAGCTACTGCATACAAAGAATATGGTGAAAGGATTGCCATTGATTGATAAACCAGAGAGAGTTTGTGGAGGATTCATTTTTGGAAAGCATCATAGAGAGAATTTTACAGTCAAAAATTCATACAGAGCACGCACACCACTTGAGGTCGTGCACTTTGATATCTCTGGCCCAATTGTAATATCCCGATTTTGACCCCATTTGCACTAAAATTGTATATGATGTAAATACCATTATTAAATCATGGTGTGGAGCTCAAGGCCAGGACCCCAACATCGATTTAGTGTTTTATGTATCGACAATTAAAATCAATACCTATGGTTATTGTGCTATCCAGGCACAATATATTTTGAGACATCATGTAAATATGCAATTTAATAAAAATACCCACAACTAGCTATGCAATGCAACAAAGAGACGGGGGCATGATTTCACAAGGAAAAGAGGGGGTGGGGGGGGGGGGGATTATTCAAACCATTGAGCCAATAGTGTAAAGCCAAATGTCAATGAGAGAACCCATAAACTCTCAACTATCCATTTTGTCTTATGCACGCAATCATTTATTTCTTCCAGAAGTTGGTTGAGACAGTTAATGCATTGGGAATGGAAGAGTATGGCAGTCAATTTCGTATTAGGGCAAGCCATCAATCTGGAAAATCGTGTTTTTTCTTGTTGGGCAAGTAAATACCCAGAAATTGGTGCCCAAGACATTCATCACCCATACGTTTCTCTTCCTCACGCAATTGGAGATAACTAGGGAGTTTTCCTTCACATTTTCTGTAATTTTCTTCATTTATCCATGGATGGGAATCTGTTTTTGTATTGCACAACAAATGGGAGAAGAGATTCATGATTTTGGGGGTTTATAGAGGTTGTTTTTGCTCCTGTAACGCCCATAAACATTTTCTTAAATCGAAATTTCTCTCCCAGGGTTGATTTCCCCATCTACCATTTCATTTTTGGTTGCCAAAACGTTTTCCTTCATGCCAGCATTTGTATTTTGTTGTTATGTGCACCCTTGTTTTGGTCTGTAAGACTTAGGAGTGGAAGAGGCCCAAAATTGGATTGATAAACCTAGTGAAGAGAGGAACCTCACAAAAAGATCAAGAGGGGTTGGCTAATCTTCTATGCAGACCTGAGAGAACACTGGAAGGGAAGGTATGGCTTGAGGGACTGTGTAGTAGTGAAGGGGATACTTCCTTATGTTGGGTGTGTAGTTATTGTGGAGGCCAAGCTAGATAGATCTTGTTCAGGTGTCCATATCTCTATGGTTGAGCTCACTAGCTTATCATTTCATCCTTTCCACTACCTTAGCAGCCCGATAAACCCAATTGTAGACTAGATTGGCTGAACCTTGGTGTGTTTTTGGCTATGTGTGAGCCTGTTGTTCCATTTTTCCTTGTGGAAATCGTGCCCAACTCGAGGGTGGCAGTTGTGTTGAGAGATTGATGAGCACAACTGGCCTATGGTTGGGTGGAACATTGTAACAACATAACTAGTTGCGGGGTAGATAAATGTCAAGATAAGTATTTCCTTGTATTTAATATTTGCAATGTATTTATTTATGAACAATTATGAATGTATTGAATGCTTGCAATGTGTTTGCTTCCATTGTATTTTCATACATTATACATTTGCACATGTTTTTATGTTCATGGGAAAAGATCCCTGGTTTGACAACAATTAGTCGCGTCCTCTCCGTGGCGAGAGAGGAGGGGATGCGACACCAATTTAGGAACCATCCATGGGATGATGTAGTCGTTTTCTTACTTTTAATGTCTACTTCACAAGAAAAACATGGGTATACTTTCTAAAACATAAATATGATGCATTTAGTTGTTTTCAGCAGTCCAAAGCACTTGTGGAGAACCAAAGTGTATACAACATCATAATCCTAAGGAAGGACAAAGGCGATGAATATGTTTCAAATGCCTTCCTAAATTTATGCAAGACCCATGGCATACACAAGAAATTCATTGTGTGGTATACACCTCAGCAGAACGATGTCGTAGAGAGAAAGAACAAAACCATTATGGAGATGGCACACAACATGATGGAAGCGAAGAATTTGTCAAATGAATATTGGGTTGAAGTAGTCGCAACTGCTGTATATATTATGAACCGATGTCTGACAAAGAGAGTGAAGAACAAAGTCCCTCAAGAAGCCTGGACATGTATGAATCACGATATTTCTCATTTAATTTTTTTTGGCTGTGTCGCATATGCTCATGTTCCAAATGAGCTGAGAAATAAATTAGACAATATGGGACAAAAATGCATTTTTATTGGTTACTCTAAAGACAAAAAAAATATAAATTATATGACCTGGTTGCAAGGAAAGTAATCATCTGTCGTGATGTTCAATTTGTTGAGAATGAATCATGGGATGGAACCATCGAGAAGAATGTAAAGAATTGTGTCGACCATTGAGGATGATGACATGACAGAGGAAGTGGATCAAACCCCACATGTAAGTCAAAATGTCGTAGCATCGTTGACTCACAGGACATCGTGACATGTTTCAACACAAGGAACGTCAACACAAGTCGGAACCCAAGCTACGTCGACAAGCAAATCAGGAGGTCAACAAACTCCATCAAGTAGCTCGTCAAGGTCAACGTCAACATATCCAATAAAGACAAGAAGTATATGTGAGATATATGAAGGTGGTACACTAAATTAATTATCTGTTTTTGCATTATTTTCTCAAATAGACTATCCTCTAACATTTGAGGAAGATGTCAAAGAAAAAGTATGGGAACAAGCCATGGATGAAGAAATATTATGCATTGATAAGAGTCAAACATGGGAGCTGGTAGATGTACCAGAAGATAAGGATGCAATTAGAGTCAAATGTATTTACAAGACCAAGCAAGATGTTGATGGGAATATGTAGAAGCACAAGGAAAGAATGGTTGCAAGAGGGTTCACACAGGAGCCTGACATAGAATTCAATGAAACTTTTGAACCTATCACATGCATGGATACAGTCAAAACAATTCTAGCCATTGTTGCACAAAACAAATGACATGTTTATCAAATGGATGTTAAATCGACATTTTTGAATGGCTATCTGGAGGAGGAAATGTATGTGGAACAACCACAAGGCTATGCAGTTCCAGTACAAGATCACATAGTATACATGCTGAAAAGGAACTCTATGGTTTGAAGCAAGCTCCTAGAGCTTGGTACAGTTGCATTGATTCCTACCTCACCTAGAATGGATTTCATAGAAGTGAAAGTGAACCAACGCTATACACCAAATTCAATGAGCAAGGTAACATGTTAATTGTATTCTTGTACGTAGATGATCTAATATTTACTGGTGGTTTTGGAATAAAGGATTTTAGAATAGTCATGTAAAGTGAATTTGTAATGACTGATTTGGAGCATATGAAGTTTTTCCTAGGCATTGAAGTCCAGCGGTATGAAAGTGGTATATTTATATCACAATCGAAGTATGCAAGTGCAGTTTTAAAAAGATTCAATATGTAGAATGTATACCTTGTATACCGAACCATTGGCAAGGGATACATTCTAGCATCTGCGAAGTTATTTATGAATGACAATTTCTGCTCAGTGAACTTTTTCATGCATATAGCAAGTTTCTACTCTGTAATCTTTTTGTAAATTTTGTTTAAAGATCCCCATGTGCTCATAATTATGGGGGAGTGTTGGAAATATTAATTACTATCATATCTACTTCACGTCTCAGCCGACTCCATTAGAGTCCATAGATGTACACTCTCTGACATTCAGTTTGTTAGGTTCAAGAGTTCATGCCTCAATACATTTAAGAAGCTGAATTGTATTTCTAAAGCTAAGTTTTTAGGTAGAAATTAATTATAGTTTTTAAGGTTGGTTGGTAGCTTCCAAGAGAAGTGGATTTTAGTCTTTTGTATATGAAGAAGAAGAAGAATGAAAAACAGGAAGAGAGGGAGTGCGAGAAAATGACAGAGAAGAATAGAGTGAGAAGAGAAGGAGAAGAAGAAAAACTCTAAGAAGAGTTCAAGAAGCTCAAGCTTCCGTGTTTTGGAAAGTGTTGAGAGTCAAAGCTCTGTAAAAGGTGAAACATCCTTGTAGTTTTTCAAGTTTGTAATTGCGGTTGTAGTTCTTTGTTATGTCGCGACAATATATATAAATACATAATTTATGGTTGAATGCATGCCTTATTTGTGCCGCACATATTCTCCATAATTACTTGAGTGAATGTTGTTTAATTTATCATCTTGTGAAAGATACAAAGAATCCACAAATATTTCACTGTGTAAAAGTTTAAGTTTTAACCGCAGAGTGCTTGACACAAAGTCTTACTTAATATTTTTGTTATATGATATTGTAAGCTTTTCACAATATAGTTGTGTTGAGTTTTATCCCAAGTTACGGGTTGGTAATTTTTTTTTCATATCATAAGTTATTTGTCATAGAAATCCCCTTTTATAAAGTCTTGTTAAATATGGTCTTGTCGAAGTGGGATTTGGTTGCAACCAAAAGTGTATTGTCGTAGTAAAATGCCGTAGAAGTCAAGTGGGTGTATGTCGAGGTAAAAGTGTGTTGGGTTAAAATTCCGTAAAAAGTGTCTCGACCAAAAGTGAAGTATGTCGTAGACTTTCCCATCGCAGTAAAACCCTATCACAGTAAAATTATGTCGCAAGTATTTTGGTCGAAGTTAACTCGTCGAAGTAAAAGGTTGGGCTTCCAAAGGCACTATGTCGCACCCCCAAAAGCAAGGAAAAGAAAATTTCTTACTGTGCGGTAACTCAAGTTTATTGTCACATCTCCTTTCCCTCCTCTCCACTCCATCCTCTTCTCCAAAGAAGTAAGAGGATACAGATAAGGAGGCAATGGTTCAATATACTAAACTAAATAGATAGTTCAATATACTAATCAAGAGGCACTGGTTGAATATACTAAGAAATCTCTTTCCTGCGAAGGTAATCAAGATGATTGCGAAGGGATTGATCTTCCTACTTAGATTTTGATGGAGATTTTCTTCAACTTTCCTCTACATGATTTTAAAGCTTCCATTTATGTTTTTAATTATATCCAAGCTAAGTGTACTTGTACTAAGAAACACATCGTTATTAACAACCATAACATAGACATTGTTTTTAGCATGATATCAAAGACATTGTTTTTTTTTAATACTCCATGCAATTGGGATAACTTGGAAGCCCCAAGGGTTAGCTCAATTGGTAAGACATGTGCACACACTCTCAGTTCGGGGAGAGGTCACAAGTTCGAGCCTTAAGTCCTTTGGGGTTAGGCCTTCTACAAGGATGGCCGACAGTTTACCACCTCTACCATCCACTAATGTGGGGAAGTATTGATGGGTTTCCCGTGCATATTTCCATATAAAAAAAAAATTGGGATAACTTGGACATGGTGACAATGTAAGGACCAAATCCAGTTTTAATGGATCACTTTTTTGGGAGTTTGAGATTGAAATACGGTGACCAATCCACCACTTTTAAATAGCTTTGTGTTCACAATTTTTTGTTGCTATAGATTGTAGGGTGTATTTGAATCAACACTATCTAGTTGTTGGGTGTCTTCGTATCAATTGATGAATTGAAAAGAAAGGATTTTTGTGCTCTATCAACATAAATATAACAACCTATGTACTGATTTTCAACTTAGTCTCCAAAAGCTATAGTTTAGATGAAGTATATAACTGCATATCAATAGAATATATGGGTGTGTAAAGCAATTTAAGTCGTCATCTCTAGGATCAATTCATTGAGCTTCATGGACAAGCACTCCAAATTTGTTTTGTGATAGATTAGAGATCGTAATTTCGGTAGATGAATGGTTGTGAGAATATATTCATGAAAGGAATCTAAGATAGAGAGAACTGAATATTTTGATAAATGATTAAAAATAATTGTTAAACATATATGAAGGGCAGTTTAATAAACAAAACCGTCCTTCAAAAAAATTAACATATGGATAAGGGTGTCCATCAAATTTAACCCTTGCTAAACAATGGTGTTTAATTATAGCACATGCAAAACATATTTAATTAAATTTCATAAAAACTTTGCATAAATATTTTCTAGACAAGCAACATTTAATTAACACAATAAGTAGCATTTAATGCAAACCATATCTAATTAAATTCATAAAAACTATGATTAAATATTTTCAAGGCATATATAATTACCTTTGGATTTTGTGTACAATGGGAAAATGAAATGTATTTGAACTCACTCCGTAGGTTGCAACTTAACACCGAGGAAAGATAAAGCAACTTATAAATGCCATCATTGGTTTTGGTGAAACACTAAGAATTTTATGACATGGATAGATTGTTCATTCCTTTAGAAAACCAAATACTATGTTTCACGAATAAACTCAAGGCATTTTCCAAACAATTCATCTTTTTTATTTGTGATTTGGGCCAATTGATTTAGTAGGCGAGTTTATGTGAGATTTGAAGAGTTTTGTGTTTTTTTTAATAGTTTTGCATTAATACTTTGGTTATCAATTTGTTGGTTGATCCTGGTTTATTGTACGTAGGAGTTTGCTTCACCATTTGTTAATTTTATGTTTAGTTGGAAATAATAAAGGCTCGGATTTCTTGTGGATTTCTCATTAGCCACTAATGTGCAATGCGTAGTATCTACCTTATCCTCATTTGTATCTTTGCCTATTTATCCCTCTACTTTCCAATAGATAATATGCCCCAACCTATATGCTAACTATAGACTTCAATCATTTACAATTACACTATCTCATATTAAGGAGGAGGGATATATAAACCAACGCTTCTACCCACTCACCAAAATTTGGTTAGCTTGAAGTGTGAAAGGAAAAAAACACAGACAAACACACATAATTGAGTTTATTTCTCACCTGAAGTAAGATAGCTGACAGAGATAACAAATTTCACTGAGCTACAACAATAGCTTGTGAAGATTGTGCATTGCCTCATTCTTCTTTCTCACTCTTCTAGTTAGATGCAAGACAATAAACCAAAGCTTCTCCAGAGATAACGTGTTGTCATCTTTGAGTATATAGATTAGTCTACTTGGATTGGATCCGAATAACTACTCTTTAGTATGTAAACTAATTTGGTATCAATTGTTTTTCCTCTATAAATATGCATTAAAGACTAGTTCAAACGTTACCTTATGTATGCACATCAAATATGTGAAGGATAATTGGCATTGGGTGTTGAAATTGTGACAAAAATGACCCATGATGGAAATTTTATGATAAAACCAAATTTACCTGGATTATTAATGTAATGATGGTGGTTCATGAAATAATAGTAATCCATCAAACAATAGTAGTTATGTTGAACATACTATATATTAATGTACCCTTGAGAGGCATATGTAAGGAAATTTTTGTGTAATCTTGTCACGACATATGTAATATTTACCTTTGAGCAATATGAATATTTATATCTTTCCCCATGGACGTCTCCTTGAATTATTGTCAAGGATTTACTACATATATAATGTGTCTTGTTGTATGAGATTGTGTTATCATGTTTTCATTGTGTTTTTTTCTTCACTACAAATTCCCAACAAGTGGTATCAGATCTCGGGGAGAAGTATTTAGTGTTGTGCAAAGAAAGAAGAGTTGATGCCACTAGTACCTGATTGCTGCCACTATAGATTTTGTTGTGTTGTTGGAGAAGTTACAACAGATAAGTGGAGAAAGGAAGCATGAAGGATTGGAGGGACCATGGTCAACAAGGAGGCCATTGGGGTGGACAAGTCTGATGGTGTAAGGTTGTGAGTCCAGATAATTCTTGTGGTGTGGCTCATACTCAAGGAAGGATATTCATTGGGTCAGGTCTCAAAAATGAGTTTGGGGCCAATTCTTTGTGTGTAGATTGCAATGTGCATGGAAGGATGATGGAAGTAGGAAGAGATGTCATTGAGGCAGTGCATGGAGGCTAGTTTTTTACTCTTGAGGCTACTCAAGTATTAATTCCACCATGGAAGTGTGTTCCAAGACTGTGAGTGGATGCATTGAGTAGGATGAACCACAAAATGCACAATGGTTGGAAATATGAATAGTTGGAGTTATTTTTCATTCATATAATTGAGAGTTATTCCATATGTAATTAAAAATGCCTCTCTACCGTCACTAATGTGGAAGAACTAAAGGAATTCTATATTAGTGAGTATCTTGGAAGCCAAAATTTCTTTGATTAATTAGAAGAGTTTTCCTAGGTTGAACATTTGGAGTTCCAGGCATGCCACTGTATTGTGAAATTTAAAAAGCATACATGGGTGGGCACTACAACGACCAAAGGTAGAAACTCATATTTTGGCATGTGCGTAGCTGGAGTTACAAGTGATGGAATTTTACAGAGCTTAAGTTAGAGGGGCATAAAGCAAGACCTATCAAGGAAATGTCGTGATAACGTTCATTTTTTGTTCTGATGCAAAATATTTTGAGTGAAAAGTTTGAGGTGGAGAAGTACAATGGGAATAACAAATTCGAGTTGTGGAATCTTAGAATGTACGATCTATTGGTGTAGTAAGGATTGCACAAGGCATTGATAGGCAAGATAAAGAGACGTGTGGACATGACTGGTGAGGATTGGGAATATATGGATTCAAGATCTCTCAGCACCATTCAATTGTGTTTAGAAAATGATTTTTTTCCAATATTGTTGGAGAGGAAATAATAGTAGGCTTATGGAGTAGAAGAGCTGCTTACATGAAAAAACTAATCTACTTGAAGAGGCAATTGTTCGGTTTACGAATGAAATAAGGTACCAAAATTGTTGATCATCTCAATGTTTTCAATACTCTTATGTACCAATCGCCTAGTATGGGTGAAACAATTGAAGAAAAAGACAAGGCACTCATGTTATGTGTCAACTACTTGAATCTTGGAACCACTTAGCCACTTCTATTAGCCTTAGCATAATAGACACTCTTGATTGGGATACAATTGTGGGAGCCTTATTGCTTGAGGAGGTGCAGAGGAATTCCAATATAGAAACTTCCTCATGAGACACAATGGTGGCTAGGGGTCGATCCACATAAAGTGGGGGGAATTCAATAGGTTCAACTAGATCTAAGTCAAAAGGAAAAAACAGTAAGTAAATTTTTTTGGTACTGCAACAAATCGAGGCATCTCAAGAAATCTTGTTGGAAGAGGCAAGAATTCAAGGATGAATCCACAAAGGAACACTACAACATTTAAACCCAAAATCTAACGATCGTTCATCGAATATTTGGCACACTTGCATCGGATTTCTGATGAACTCAAAATTATTTGGTCATTAACGGGATTTCGTCAACCTATTCAACAAACCCGTTTCCATTGGATATCCTGCAATTCATTTTCGTATTCAACTCATTATTTTCGTTGGTTTTTTTCTAGAATATCCAACGAGGTTTATCGTCGGAGGTATAGTCGGATATACGATGGGGTGTCGTCAAAAGTGTTTGTCGAATATACTCCTACATCTTGTACTATTAAAAAAATATAATTGCTAGTGGGTGTTTTTCTTAAATAATCATGCTGACGAGCTTGTCTTGTATTCCTTTCAATGCAAATTTTTTAAGAATTGGATTGAGATTCATTGTAATGAAAAGTATTATATGATTCTAATTCAATGACCAATACAATAAAACAATCAATGATCAATATGCTTCTTGAATTGGTATAGGTGATCAATGGTTTACTTGAATGGGAAGAAGTAATGAATGATTAGTGCTAATCCATGCTTGTGAGAAGCACCAAGATGTATTAGCATTTTGTAGTGTGGATGTCCAGTTGTATATAAGCTTATGAAAATGGAACGTTTCATGGATTTTAAAATATCGTCAGTTGAATGAATGAAATAAACTACATAGAATTAATGAAGTAAACCATCAGAATGCACACACAAGGTAAACAACTAAAACAACAATATTAAAAAATACAATTTCATGAATATAATTATGTACCTTTGAGTACAATTGATGTATCTTCTCCACATACTGTACTGATCGGTTGCAACTCCTACTGTGAAGTCCTGCATAAATGAAAAAACCATTAAATGTTTGATTCATGACAAAGAATTTAAGAAATAGACACGCATTTCAAAATTTACAAGACTCTATAATACATAATAATAAAGTGCAATACCATATTGAACTTCTCTTAGTTTCGAGACTAGATTAATATTCTCTACTGAACAAGGACGACCACATGAAGGTGGAATCTTTTATGGCACCTGCCCCCCTCACATTACTCTCAATTCCCCATACCAGATGCACACATATTAAAATAAATGAATTTATGTGAAAATATGTGGTTTTCGTCATAAAGAAACATTTAGCATTCATTCATTAACATATAACATACATTAATTCAATCATTCACTCATTACATAAAAAATATTGCGTGACATTATATTTTGAAAAATAAGTTGTTTTCATAATGTTTTTACAGTCACTTTTTTTCTTCTTTAGACAAAACTAACAATCAACTCATATTCTACTACTTGTCAAGTTCTTATGGCATCTGCAACTTTACTTAATGTCTTCTTGGTTGTGTGCTCATGGCATGGGCACTGCTGCAAGGGGTTGGGATTTGCTGCAAAAATGAAGGAATGTTAAATTGATATAAAGTATTTCATTAATAAAAAACATTATAGAGGTGCTCTTTACTTGATGGTGCCATATCATGTACTTCATCTTCCTGTCTAGCATCATCTTGTATAGAATGACCCTCTACATGCTCTGGAGTTGAAACATGAAAAAATACAATTAATACACCATTTTCAATGCCATATTTTAAATTGTAATACATACTACGTTTTCTGTAGCACATGAGTATATTCATTACCAAGAAGCGAAGGTTGACTTTCATAGGGTTGTTCTCCATCCTCGACATTATGTGGATCATTGCTTCCTTGCTTAAAACATACTCAATATTTTATGGAAATTTTTTATAACAAATAGATTGCATAAGTAATCAATCTTAAATAAACTCCGTTCATTTTATTTACCTACGTGTAAGATTGATTATCAAAAGACTATGTTTTCCCTGAAAATCCTTTTCGGTGTTCAACAACAACTTCAAATCTGTGCAGGAATCCAAGCTTCAATTCTTCCTCTGTGGGCACTTCTTTAAACTGGCCAGCCTACAATTTTACATAAGATCACGAATTTATATTTTATGGAAATAAAACCAAAATTAGTTTCAATTTATTCTTTGGATGAAGTATTTGATTTATTGATACTTACAAATCATGTCGTCATATTCGAATAACCACCATGCCTAAGCTTGTGTTGGACAATTTTTTCTTGTCTTTCCTGTGTGGCCTTTGATGTGTTTGACAACCTATGATAAGGTTGAAATATGTTAGACGTTGCAAATTTTATCTAAAAAAAAGAGTAATATATATATAATTTCATTGTTGAAAGTATTGTATCCCTTCCTTTGCATGGTGGTATCTTTCATTCTTTTCTCAAATCCCTCTCCTTTTCATCATCCACCAAGGCATTCCTCTCCCTTGCTAGAATAATTGGAGGGCGCTCATACCTAGGGTTCCTTTCTACATGAACCCTATATTGGTCCCTCATAATATTTATATGTTGGCCAACTTTCTTGAGGACCTTCGCTCGGTTGACGGTCTCACTGTTGAACAACCTAACTAAGTGATTAATGAGCTCATATTTTTAATTTTTAATTTGTTTACCCCAACTTGAGTGGATGGTAGGCCCAAATATCTCCAATGATAAATATTTTATATGTTTATAGAAAACATCATTGTTGCAAAATGATCATGTAATCAATAGTTAAAAAAGGATGCTCTATAAGTAAATTTCAAGCATATTATATTCAAAGATTAAAACATTTTTTAAATACCTGGAATCTTCTTTATATTTATGGGAACGATATATTTGTCTGCAAAAAATGTGGTCTATAGTGTTCCCGTGCTAGTGACACAAGAATCTCTAGGAAATGTTTCTTGAGAAATATCTGTAGTAGGCTTTACAATGACCCCATGATCTGCATGATCTGGTATACGTGGGCCACTAGAGGGTGCACTTACATCTAGCCTCCAGGGGTGTCACGAAATGTGTTTTCGATTGTTCAGTCGACAATATTGGCACATGAAATGCAAGTGGTGTCATATTCTCATGTAATGACTCTCCACAAACATCACTAGTACCAACACCCCCCAACCACTAGTATGTGGACATAATAACTCTTGTAAAAACAAACCATATTTTAGTTCATGATCATATACAAGTAAAAAAAACAAAATCCTAAATGGATTTATCTTCTAATAAAAGATCTTTGAACTTACATTCAATCCTTGAGATCTCTTGACCAAAAGATCAACCTTTGCTCTAATATCATTTGTTTGCGGCTGAATGAATAACGGATGAAGGATTTCCTCATTTATTTTTTAAAGTTGTTCTCTATCATATGAATTGGGTCCAATGAAGATGCGATGTCAGCATTGTGTATGAACCCATCCACATCAGTATCTACGGATTTCTCTACTACAGATCAAACCCTGAATCAGTAGCCTTCCACAAAATATATAAAACAATATCTCAATGAAACAATAGACCGAGGAAAAAACATAATTAATAAAAAACCATATTTCTCATATTTAATTTGTACAATTATGATGAGGTATACCTGCTACCTCGAGGCTGGTGTCATTTGATTGACAACCTGGTACTTGCTTCGATCAACACCCTGCAACAAAAAAATAGAAAACATTATCGAAATGAAACAATATACTCACGAAAAAAAATGTAATAAAAAAACATATTGCTCAAATTATATATGTGCAATTACAATGAGGTATACCTGCAACCTCGAGGATGGTGTCCTCTGATCAACTGTTGGGGACTTTTCCCCATCACTACCCTACGAACAAATATAGAAAATAGTTTTAGGGCCTTTTTATGTTTTCTTGGGGGGATATTTTTCATGGTTTTTTCCAAACTTTTACTGCTTGCATGTTTAGATTTATGTATTTTATGTTTCTTACATGCTAATTCATTTAGAAATTTTCTATTCAAAAAGTTTCATTCAATCGGTTGCATGTTCCTATGTTCCTATCTAACTAATTACTGAACTAAAACCAATAGAATGAAAAAAAAACTAATAAAGAAACATATTGCTCATATTATATTTGTATAGTTACAATGAGGTATACCTCCTACCTCAAAGCTAGTGTCCTCTGATATATTTTCAGGGACTTTCTCTCATCAACACCCTGCAACAAAAATATATAAAACATTACCAAAATGAAACCAATATACTTACGAAATAAACTCAATAAAAAAACTTGTTGCTCATTTTTAATTTGTACAATTACAATGACTAGGTATATCTGCTTCCTCGAGGCTGGTGTCATCTAATAAACATTTAGGGACTTTCCTTGATATCAACCTGCAACAATAATATAGAAAACATTATTGAAATGAACTAATATACTCACGAAAAAAAATAACAAAAAAAAAATATTGCTCATATTATATTTCTACAATTACAATGAGGTATACCTTTTGCCTCGAGGATGGTGTACTCCTCTGATCGATTGCATGGGACTTTCCCCGATCACTACCTTGTGACAAAAATATAAAGAAACATTGTTGAAATTATAACAATAGACTTATGAAAAAAACATAAGATAGTAGATTCATTAATTAAAGTTTGGGTAAAATGTAATGTGTACCACTCTTATAATAACAACATTTGAACCCTTTTGATTCGAATTGTAATTGATCAACAACTTCCCCATACAACTATTGATTTTAGAGCACATATGAAAACATGGTTTCCTTCATGCCCTTCAAATATGCAATTGGGTTGCTTATTTGTAGAGCCATGTTGTGTACTCTTTATAAACCCTACAATATTCCTTATTGATTTTGGGCTTCCATCATTGTACATAGTCGCTCCTTTATTTTGATCCTTGTCTTTTATGTAAAATCAAGAACAAAGATCTATGGGCCAACACACAACTCACAAGAAAGATCACACAATTTTACTTAGAAATTGAAGAAACAGTTCAAAAATGGTTGCAACCGTGAAAGCTTTCATTAATAAAAAAGTAATTAGGTAATTAATTACAATGAAGTACAATGGCTAAATAGCCACATGCAATTCGAATCCATGTGAGGAAATTCGAATTGGTTGGACTCTACTTGACAGAATGGTTAAGTGACCTTGTTTAAATCATTATCGGAGTTCAAATCCAAACTCAAGTGTCTAATTCAGTGTTGACTAGTCTAAGTGACTGAGGTAGGTGAGAAAATGCACCTCACCTGCATGCAACCATGCAATCCTGGCACTAACTGAATAGAATTGAGTGTAGGGAACTAGAACTGAATGTAACTGACTCCTAACTGAGCTTGACTAGCCACCAACTAAACTCAATTGATGGAGGTTGGTATTGACACTCCCAGTAGCTCCTAATTTGTAGGGATTGATCTAGGAGGCACCTAAATGGATGCATGAAAGTGCAATCAGTGGAATTTGGCCTCAATTAGTGTTCCCCACACTTTAGTAACTGTTACATGTGCCCCAATTAGGCCAAGTGGACCTAATTGTGCTAATGACTAAAAATAGACTAAAAGGACTCTCGATTTAGACATGACTCTTGATTTAGACATAATGATCAAATTGGACAAGGGAGGATTAATAATCCTAACACCCCCCTTGAATGCTAACTTGGAAAATTTTTGGGCCCTAGTAACTAAGACCATAGGTTACCCATTACAACGATTAAAGTAAAGTAACTGATCAACATAAGGAGCCGGGGAAAAAACCACATGGGAAAAAAGCCCCCCCCTCTAACTAAGAAGATAGGATTAGGATTCAAGTTTAAAAAACTTGAAAATGTGTTGCTGCACTCTCTGTGATGTAGTGAAGCATCATGCATGATGTTCTGTGCATAGGTATCTTGGGGCCTGGCATGTAGACTTCTCCATCTTCTCCCAAAATGATGATGGAAGGAAGGAGAAATGTAACCTTTTCCTCTTGCTGGATGAATAGGTGTATGATACACTCCATTCTTCTAAATGTAGTGAGACTAATCCCTTGCCATGTAGCATCTTACAGGGAGTCTATTGCATCGCTTTGAAGGAGGTAAGATTGCATGACATAGCGCAAGGGTATTTCCCTTTTGAGTGTCAGATGGTTTTCCAGTCAGCTTCCTAGCTTCCAGTTTGGAAGCAAAGACTGGATTTGGATCTGAATCACCCTAATTCTCAATGTCATAAACTGATATAGCTGGATATGCAATACTAGTGGAAACTATAAAAGAAGTATATGAAATGTTTTTACCTTCCCTTGCAAGTGGTTGCTGAGAGTGCACTAGTTCTGAAAATGGCATGAAGTGTGAGAACTCATATTCCTTGGAGGCATGATTTGCAACACCCTTCGCTATGATGTTCACAATAGAGATATTTGTGATCTCCATTGAGACAGGACCAAATATGACTCGCTTTGGAGAGCCAGTATGAGTCATCTGGTATACAGATAACAACTTTGTAGCTAGGGAGGGAACATAAAGCACATCTTTGAACTTTCCATGTTCAAGCTTGATATAGCCCTTCCCTTTGGCTTGAACTTCACTGTTATTTCCCATCTGAATACTAGGACCATCAAAAGACTGCAAGGAAGAGAATGATTCTCTGGATGCAACCATATGATTGGAGGCTCTAGAATCAATGAGGAAAGCATGTGATGTGGAGCATCTAGCCTTCAGTGCATGGCATGTCTCTTCATGTTCTTGATCAGTTTCTTCCCTATGATCATCCTTCCTTTCACTAGTAGGTATAGTAATGTTATGATTCTTCAGAAGAAGAGCCATCTCATCTATTGTTCTTCTCATACAGGTGCTTTCTGGATGAAAGCCCCTTCCACAATAAGAACACAGTCTCTTTCCTATGCCATTCTTATTTCTTCTATTTGAACCTGAAGGTTCATTTGATTGGTTTTTCTCTACAAGAGACTCATCATTTTGCTTCCCTTTATCATTCGCTACCTTAGCTTCTCCTGCAACCAGTGCTTGATCTCTAGAAGATCGAATGATCCCCATTTGGATCAACTTGTCATGATCTTGAGTGAGAGATTCAATGAAGGAGTTAAGAGTAGGCATCTTCCAGTTTGGAGTAGAGAGATTCACAGAATGAAATGTTGATACAAAGATTGAATATTCTGCACCAATTTTGGAGAGAATGGCAAGGATGAGTTGATCATCCTCCTTCTCAACCTTGCACAGCTTCAATTGGAACACTAGATGCTTGAATTTTGTGAAGAAGTCATTTAGTGTTTTGAAATTGGTTGGATGGAGAGAGATCAACTCATTCTCCAGCTGATAGATCCTCAAATCATCCTGCTTGTCAAATAAGGAGGAAAGATTATCCCAAACCTCCTTGGGAGTCTTCAATCCATTGATGTGGAAGAGAAGGTCTCGAGAGATTGAGAGGCACAAGCATCCGTAGGCTTCATCAAACCTATTCCAGTCCTTTTCTTTGTCAACATAATTAATTAGCTCTTTCTCTGTCTCCATTGTGAGTTTGAAGATTCTTTTGGAGCGTAGCTGCATCTCCATGTCCTCCTTCCACTGATTGTAGTTGAAAGGAGTGAGAAGGTACATTGGAGGAGCCATTTAGAATGCAAAGAAGAGGATTGAGCTGTTGTAGCGAATGCAATGAAGGAGATTGAGCTGCTTGTAGCAAATGTAGTGAAGGAGACTGAGCTGCTTGTAGCGAATGTAGTGAAGGAGACTAATAAACGTGTAAATCACACAATCTAACAGACAAAATAAGGTCGATAGTCTGCACTTTTGTAATTTCCTTCACACCAAGCATAGTTGATCAAGTAATCTTGATCAACAATTCCTTAACTTGGGATATTAAGTGGTAAATTCTACGCTTTTGGTGTAGTATTGGAAGGAGCAATTTTGCTAAAAAAAAAATTGGAGCCAAGTATGAATCTGTAAGAGGAGAAGTGCCTTGTCCTGTCGAGGCTCTGATACCATGTAAAATTGAGCACAAAGATCTATGGACCAACACACAACTCACAATAAAGATCACAAAATTTTACTTAGAAATTGAAGAATGAAATAGTGCAAAAATGGTTGCAACTATGAAAGATTTCATTCATCAAAAAGTAATTAGATAATTAATTACAATGAAGTACAATGGCTAAATAGCCACATGCAATTCGAATCCATGTGAGGAAATTTGAATTGGTTGGACTCTACTTGACTGAATGGTTAAATGACCTTATCTAAATCATTATCGGAGTTCATCGGAGTTCAAAATCCAAACTCAAGTGTAGAATTCAATGTTGAATAGTCTAACTGAATGAGGTAGGTGAGTAATTGTGCCTCACCTGCATGCATCCATGCAATCCTAGTGCTAACTGATTATAACTGAGTGTAGGGAACCAAAATTGAATGTAACTGACTCCTAATTGAGCTTGACTAGTCACCAACTGAACTCAACTAATGGAGGTTGGTATCAACACTCCCAGTGCCTCCTAATTTTTAGGGATTGATCTAGGAGGTTCCTAAATTGATGCATGCAATTGCAACCAGTGGCAGTTGGCCTCACTTAGTGTTCCCCACACTTTAGTAATTGGTGCATGTGCCTCAATTAGTCCAAGTGGACCCAATTGTGCTAGTGACTAAAAAAAGACTGAAAGGACTCCCGATTTAAACATGACTCTTGATTTATACATAATGACCAAATTGGACAAGGGAGAATTAATAATCCTAACATTTTAGCTACAAATAGTTTACAGAAAGTCTGTATCTACTCATACTTTGTCTATATTAGACCAGTCACATCCAATCTCTGTAATTGTAATGGGGTCTGACTTACTCCATCAATTTAGTACATATGTTGTAACCGACCTATATGCCATCCATGCAAAACAACCCCAAACCATGTAATGACGATGGTGCAATCTGATATATCCTCTCGTTCACACAAAAAAATGTGTTTATTTGAGGAAGATCCTTGGGTACCCATTGTTTCACTATATGTTTGTACATCAAGGGAACCTATATGTCTCCTATGGTCTCATCATCATAAGAAGGTAACCCCCCTACAAAAAGAAAAAAAATCCATGCGTTTATGGATTTTTCTTCTGATATTTTTACATCTAGTTGATCTCCCTCCTATAGACATACTATATGACTCACTTTCCTCTAGCCTTCCTAAATTTCCCTCACACTAGGAAGATAGATATGACAAATACTTGTTTGGTTCTACGTACACCATGGGATAAAAGTTTCAATGTTTTGGATTTGGATTAATCTAAGAAAAAATTTTCAATGTTTTGGGCTTGGAAGTAATGAAAAGATGGTCAATCATTTTAGAGTCACCTAAACACATCGAGCAATGAGATGGTCCAAAAACCCATTTACAAATATTATTCCATGTGAGATTTTGTTTCCATCACAATATGGTTCTTGGGCCAAGAATCCAAGTTCCATATCTTAATCCTTAAGTTATTTAATACTATTTTTCCCCATCAAGAATATACGGTCTAAGCTAAGTTATTAATCTTACTTGTAGTTCTCAACACATTGGGTAGTGATAGAGCTCCTATAGAAATCATATTTTTTCAAGAATTCAAGTGCTTTCATTTTCTAGAAACCAATGATGTACTTTGCAAATTTAATTTGTTGTTCTTCTTCCAACCAAAATGGATGGAGCTTAATCTCCACTAGTTTTGGGTTGATATCGAGATCCTTGAATGGATCGATATAATGTTGTTAAGAGGTTAACAATTGGTTCAAGGAGCCAATGCAAAATAAAGTGTACTTGCTATCTTGAATTTCCCAAAAGTTTCATGAATTAAGGTGTCCAAGTAATTTTGAAAATTGTTTAGATGTGGGAGCCTTGTGGACAAATCATAGTTGGAGAGTGCTACGATTTCTTATAATGTGTTTGGGTGCATTGAACAACATTGGTAGAAGAAAAAACTAAAATTCTTTCATGTATAGATCTAATAAGTGTTAGCTAGTTACCTAAACAACTTTGTAGGGTTTCAAGACAATTTTTAAGGAACAATTATACCATATTAAGAAAATACCATGGTTGTAGCTATCCTAAAAAAAAAAATTCTGAAACCCCCTTGGCATAACGAATTAGCAATGAAACCTCAATGATTTGCAAAATAATTTTTGAATTTGTCAAATTGAAATGATTTAGGGTTCGGTACTTACATGTTTGGGAGGTATTGGGCCCTCTTATAGTTTCTTTGCTTGTCCTCCCTCACCCATGCATCAATCAAACTCTTCTCTCCTTAGTAGCTTCTTGTCCAAATCGCCTCTCCCACTTCTTACTTGTTGGCCGATAGCTAGCTATATCAAATCCCCAATGGTCGAGCTTAATATCTTTGAGCCATCAATATTGCTTTTTCATTGCTCCTATCCTGCACACAAATATGGGGTAAATAACAATCATAGGAATTTTGGGTCAATGGAAAGGGCCCGATGGATGGGGATATGTAGTGAATAATATTTTCCTTTAAGCAACTTTCTTAGAGCACTGGTCGCTAATACAAGCACACAACAAGAATCTATAGAGGTGTTGCAGCTGCAACATTTTCCCAAATTGTTTGAAAATTATGGACCCTCCTTTTGGTTTTATCTAGCCTAGGTTTGATCAATTTCTTTAAATATGTTCCGGAAGTCCAGTTTTTCTACTTAAATTGATCTTTGGGAAGTCGGAGGATTAGTTGACTATTTTTCTACTGTTTCGAAGGTCAAACGAGCTAGTATTACCATCGCCCAGCCGAAAGTTTTTTGCTTTATTTGAACACTTAACGTTTTGATTTTTCAATGATTTTGTTTTATTGTTGTCGGAGGTAAATTGATGAAGGAATTGGGTCATTAGTCTTCTATGCCGTCGACGTTTCAGAAGGCAAACAATGAACATCCCAATGATTAGTCCTGTTTCTCATCGATCAGTGCTTTTATCTCCTTTTTGTTTTATTTTCTTAGACTGATTGTTTTGACTGTCGACGATCATGTTTTTATTGCTATCGAAACATTTTTGACCTTGGATCGGAGGGTTTGTCGTTTGTATCACCAAAACTGTGAAATATATTGTGTCGTGAAGTTTCGATGTGTTAGTGATTATTCCTTTCGATCGTCGATACGTAACAATCACCAACACTACGACGGTGTTTAGTGCTCGAAATCTTCGACACCATGGCAACACTTAGGCTTGCATCATCGACACTACAGAAACGTTCAGGTTTAAAGCTATGACACTTAGCATTAAGAGTCTCTGACGCCGATAAACTTAATAGTCTCGCGGGACCCGTAGTCTGTTAGTTGTTCGCCGTTACGGCTGTCAAGTGAACTATCCTCCCGACGTTAGAGTTTTCAACTACCGATAGGGTTTTCCCTCCGACTCTTTTCCACCGTGGAATTTCTATACATGTGGGGAGCATTATTTTATCTTTTAACCATGGTTTTCTCGCGTAGGTTTTCCTTGGTTAGGTTTCTTCATGGGACGGAGGAGGTTTTCAATGTTTTGGTCCTGTTAGGGTTTTCCACGATGAAGAGCAGTACATAGTCTAGTGTTTTGGAAATTAGCAGTAGTGACAATGTGGTTCATGCTTTTCGAGTTAGTTCAAATGCGTCCTGGATTAAGATGAAGAGTCTGTTCTGTCGGGGTTGTGATTTTAGTTATGGACAGTGGAATTAGAGGATTTCAATACAAAACTACATGATTTTCTTTTTCCTTGTCCAATTTCTTTTCATGCATTAATGCTGTGTATAGTTCATTTTCAGAATGCATATGGAAGAGGCAAATAGATTGATACAGTTTTTTGTTATTATTTTTTCACTTGGTAAAAGCTAAATGGTCTAAGAACATGCTATGTTTATGACAGGGTGATTGCTGCAAAGGAGATATGTCTAAAAGAAAAAAGAAGAAGGCTCCAATTGTTGAAGGAGATCCAACAGTTAAAGGATGTAGATGAACGAATTTTAAAGAATGCAGTGGCACATGCAGCTGTGAGTATTCATTTGTTAGAGGATCAGCTACGTCTGATTCCAGCAGGGATAAAAGGGTTCAAGAACCAGGCTGCCAAATATGAGATAAATATCAGTTTTCTTGAACCTTCTGATTTTGAAAGCATAGCAGCAGAGGCCTAGGCATGAAAAAATTTCATCAATGACCAAGCGGGCCCCTCTTCATAAAGTATTTAAATTTTTTTTTTGTTTTAAAATGTATTATATTGTAAAAAATTATGAGCACATACTACAAGACAAATTTTGGAACTGAAAGGTCAGGGGAGCCCAAAAGTCATCCAGGGGGAGCTCAAAGGTTTTTCTTTTTTTGTATAAATAAAGGAGAGTTTAGATGTAGAGAGAGGGGCTTCTTTCCCAAGCAATTTTTGAGAGTATATTGTAAGAAGAACTACTTCTTTTTGCAATAAAGAATTACAAGTTTCTGCTGGAGAAAGTTTGGTGGAATGTTTCAAATGCTTTGCTATGGATCAGTTAAATGTGAACTATTTCGTTTTCAGCTTATGTCCATGAACTGTGAGATCGTTCTAACTCATTGCATTTCTGTTTATGTTATGAATGTTTTATAGTTTATTTTGTGAAATTTCCACTGTGAGTAATGAAGGTTTTCATAAACAATAAGCTATCTTATTGTTCATATTTCTATTAATGTTCATGTGTTCTGAAATAAGTAACATCTATCTATAATTTTTCTTAATACATGCATAGAAATACATTACTCATTGATAACTGATAATTTTTGCTCCATGCGGATAGGTTAGTTAGTTGTAGTTATTTTCTGGTTGTTTGTAATTTAGATGCGAGAGAGGTAAGAACCTACGCATCACATTGAGACACTCCTCGTTATCTCTATCATTTTGCATTTTTAGATAAGCACTTGCACATCATAGCTTAAACACAAAAAATTAAAAATATATACGGTGGACCGGGTCGTAACCGGTAAAATATTTTAATTTGTTACTTGACCTACGGTAGCCATACCGTAAACCGGACGGATTCCCCATACCAAACAATAACGGGCTAGTTGGGAACGTTTATTGGGGAGAATCCCTAACTGTTGTTACCTGCGATTTTACAGGCCTCAACAAGAGGAAGAAGTATGGGTGCCTGAGTTTTAAAGGTGAGATAAGTATCAAATCTCATTGATATGAAATACCATGGGTCACTAATACTTCACATGAACTCCACCAATCCACCAATTGACGAGATATTGTAGAGGAATATGCGTGGGCGCGTGCAAAAATGTGAAATTTCAATTAATTTTTGTTTGTTTGATTTTTATGTATTGTTTTATTATATGTGGGTGTGTTTAAAATTATATATATGTTAACCATTCACACACCTTCAATGTTAACCAATATGGACATAGATTTTGGATTACCTGACTTGACACCCTAATACACTATAATATCTATCCATTTTGATGTGATTCACCATAAAATTTGACCCCAAGAATGCTAACACCCTAACCACTATGACACCTATACCCTATGAGACATGAATAAATATTCCCTTCACACATTTTGACCACAAAAAAATTAAAACCTTAATACATTGTAACCAATGTCCACAACTCCCTTGAACACATAAAGTCACATGGAAGCTTACTAGGTAGTTTTCCCTGATAGTACTTAGTACCCTAGTAATTTTAACTTAAAAAGATAAAGAATAATAGGTATAGGTAACTATGTATACATATACAAGGACCAATATAGTATGTTCATGATTGTAATATTAACAATAAAACACCATGATCCTTAACCTTATGACCCTAAACACACTCTTACCTCCATCCTCTATGATCCTCTAAATAATCACCCATAGTTCTCACACTTTATCCCTAACCAAAATTATAAAATGCTAGTACATTGTAATCCATAAACACTATGATGGCTAACACAATAACCCATTAACACACTTTAATGAACTATTTTGACCTTGACACACCATAATATCCTAATTAACATACATTTACCTTTGATTATTTTGAGATCCACCTACCTTAGAACCCTTCACACACCTTAACTATTAACCATTACGGTGTCATAATTATGATCCTAGACATCCTATGACCCATTACACAATTGTACCACAACACACTTTTACCTCTAACCACTCTAAACACATTAACCCATTACACATATTGAACCATATCCACTATGACTCATAACCCTTTTGATGAGAAACATATCATTTGATGAAAATGGTATATATGATACAAGCATATGATAAGAAAAATGTTGTTAAATTATAAAAAATCATAAGAGATATTTAAGGTTCCATGAAAATTCAACATATAAATGGATTTTCCCATCATATTCTATCCTATCAAAAATATTATTTTTTGTTATTTTCAAACTCTGTGTGACCATTGTCATCATCTCATCATTGCTACCATTATCAACATCATCTTCATCATCACCATTAATTGATGTGATCAATGATCACCTATACATTAATCCTAATTGTGTTGTTAGAATCAAACATAATTTCATCATGCGAGATTTAATGATACATGTTCACTTATTTACTAGGGTTTTTATTGCCTCCTTTTTCATACTTGCACATTCTTGTCTTAAGATATGGTTTTGATTTTCTTCCTAGAGTATTTGTTTTTATAAATGATAATTATGTCCTGAATATATCTAGGTGCTCCAAAAGTTCCTAATATATGAAATTGGGGCACAACCCCAACTCTATATGGATAAATTAGGTGGAAACATGTTATATAGTTGAATAATGAGCAAAAAATTACACTATCAACTAACAATCAAAGCTAGGAACAATGCCAAATGAAATCATTCATCAATAAATGAAATTATATCTTAAATACAATTTTAAATTTCTTTACAAGTAATATATAAAACATGGTACTCTATCCTTATGATAGTTGAATGTGCCATATCCAACTCTAAATGGAACTTGTGAATACAAGACAACCATGAGTTGCCACTTTGTGAGATTAAACATGGGAAAATGAAACAATATATTGGGAATTTGAAAGAGGTTTTTGTCAAAAATATATCTATATTCAACCCCATGGTATTAGTTTCAATTATTGACATTTGTATGGACCATGGTGTGCATTTTAATATGGCTAGTTTTGAATATTTGCACTTAGGATTTTACATAACAACTTGTGGATTTAGTTCTATTTTTTTAATTTTTACCAAGTTATTGATAAATTATGCATAAGAGAACCAACTTCTTCCATAAACAAATGAATTGGATGTAGTGGAGGTTCATGAACATCAACGTACTTAATATGATAAACAATTGGGAAGTTGGAGCATAACTGACAATTGCATCAGAGGACAACATTGGCATGTGGTCACACTTGGTGTAAATATACAAGACTATCCTCTTAATAGCATTCCTCCCTAATCCATATCAATATCCAAACCCAAAAATTATAGTACTTGAAGGAATATATTTAACTTTATCGATGGGGGAAAGGAGTTTAAATTTTTTTCTATACCCATAATATTTCCTACTTCTAGCCCCCAAACCTATTGAAGTTGATCCCATAAAACACTAGTTTTGATGGATAAATAATGTTAGAAATAATTTAATGCCTTCATTCTCATGCATATGTAGGTTATTACCAATATTTTATTTTTTATCACATGAAAATACATCTCCATGGTAGCTCCTAATGGAGCACAACCTTTTTTCTTCACCAGGAAACAACCAACATTCTCTATTGTTGTACCTAGCAGAAAAAATCTTCAAATCTCATTTTCCCTTCGATTCAATATATTCATATGTCTCCACTCATTTTTTATGTATATTGTCAATCAAATGCCCATTGTTGCATAAATGAATGAATATCAGTAACTCTATATATAAATTAAATTAACTAGCTCATTTTAGATAGGAATACAAAGAAGTTGACCTTCATCAAATTTAGTAGAGCACTAGAATATAAGGCATACAATACTAAGGCTTAGCCCAAAACTATAGTTTTTTTAGTAATTGCATGTTTTAGCAATGAACTTGGAATCATCATACATAGGATATTAGGAATCATAGAAAATTACCATTCATTCTCGAGTTATATAAATAAACAATTAGGAAATCATGTGGGGACCTTGGTGGAATAAAGACCAGTTTTGAAGTACTTTAGAAAAAATATTTATTATTAGGGGATTGATAATTCATACATTAAAACTTAATTTGTCATGTGCATTCTCTGCCCCCAATCTCTTCCTGCATGCATCCTCTTCTTTTTCTATTAGAGTGCATCCTCTACGTGCCCTGCCATACTTATGCATTGTTAGCTGGGCTAATTTTGAAAATTACATGTGAATGAGCTAGTTTCCCACGATTTCAGCTCTAAATCAAGACAACTTCGGCTACAGTTGAAACAAAGGAATCTTGTAAAATGTCAATATTTAGTGAAATAGGGGGTTCCCAGGTTTAACAATTCACTATGAAGAAATTCAAAGAGAGTGTTGATAAATGGACTAAGCACATGGCCAACATGTATGGTTGATACCCTTGAAAGAGCAAGAATCCACGATTTTGTTTTTGGATAGTTCAATTTCAATAATGAAGAGATAGATGATGTGATTTCTAATTTCGATGATGGGCACATTAAATTGGTGATTTTTGGGAGGAGTATTTTTTGGACCCTGATTTGATTTCCAAAGTCACTAGAATTCCATACGAGGGAAGAGTAATGTTGACCTCTTGGAAAACCTCTAAGATAGAAAATAATGAGATGGCCAAGAGAGTCTATGGGGAAAACATATATGTTCCTAGGAATGGTTTAAGAATGCAAGATTCCCCCCATGACTATAAAAAACCCTGATTCAAGTTGTTCTTAGGAAAAATTTGAATCAACACAAGTAAGATATTTCAGGAGAATGCATGAAGTTGGTGTTTCATTGGGTTGGCGAAATGCCCATAGATGTCCCTCATCTATTGTCTACGAAATTGTATTTTGCCTCAAAGGTTACTCAAAACATGCACAGCAACATATTGCTTCCAAGACTATCTTACATATATAAGAAACAAGTAATCAACTTTTTTTTTTAAAGAAAACCAATAGCTTGACTTAATACACTTTAATCAAAGCAAAGCCACACTTATAATCACTTACCATATCGTCCCTTACTTCCTTAAGCATAAACAATACCATAAGGACATGCCAATGATTTATGCTTATTAAGACCATCATTCAACTAGAATAAAGTCTATTTATTATTTGTCTAGCCGTATAAGCATAAGTGAAGTAATTTAATAAACACTTGTAGTCTTCCACAATTAATCACTTGTTTATAAAATGTCATTATCATATCATGATAGGATAAGTCCTAGTGACTATCTTTGAGGAACTCTCTACATATAGTAATTATAGCTCTACTGTTATGAAAATGCATCCTTTACTTATTTACACCTAGTAAACTCCTATACACATTCTTTTAGACAATATCTATTTTTTTCTTTTATTCCATTATTATGTTTAACTATCCCAATATAAAAAGTAGTTACTAACCCATTAGTTATAAACTTTAAAGGTCAAACAACTAATCACTTATGTAATACATTCCTTTCCATACAAGAAAACAAATATTTTAACGTGATTCCTTAAATATCAAGAGTACTTTTGTACCCCTTACCTTAATATCTTACTATTATATTCACCATTTTTATAAAAAAAATTGTGATCTACTAAACTTTGAATGTAGTTACTTCATACCACCTTAACTTATATTCATACCATTCTCCACGTCCATGAAATTCTAAGGAATAAAAGAACATAGGCAAGAGTACTAGTAAGTGAATGGAATATCATCTAACCAAGTCTATCAAGTAATTTTAACTCAACACAAGAATATTATAGACCATTGAACATTTAAACATTTTAAATAATAAAACAAAATTTGGAGATACATATTTCAATCCAGTAGATGAGGTGATTGAAGGATTGATTCAACTTTTCACCTAACCATTTAGCTCTCAGTCCAGCCCATATCTTTCTCCCGAGAAGCCACCCTCGAGCTAAGCAAGAATCCACTAAGGTAAATGAGACAACATAATCTCAAATATTTGTCTACACAATATGAACAATATACAAGACATGATAAATAGTTTGACTAAAGAATAAGCTTGGTTTCTCACCGTTAATAAACTCAGCTCTAAAAACACTGGAAGACAAATATTGACTTCTTCATGTTTAATTAAACTCTTCTCCTTTTTAATTAGTTAATTAATGAAAATCTAATATGCTCATAAAATTATATACTTCCATGAACTTTAAACATGATAATCTCAAATCTTTCAAACCCAAGAAATGAATTTACTCAAAAGCATTAGAGCTCGTGACTCTTTGAAAATCTAAATGTTAGGGTTTGTCCCTTAAACAAAATAATATCTCCGTGCTACAACATCCATCATGATGGCATTTAGAACGATTGAGATCCTTCAAAAAAAAAACCTACCCTTAACTACAACAACCAAAGAAAAATATATTAACATTTAACTACAACAACCAAAGAAAAATATATTAACAATACAATAATGTTGGGTTGTACAACCACTTAGCATAAACAACTTCAAAACTATATTATCAAGCAGATGCTGCAACCAAAACTGGTTTAAAGAGAGTGAGGCGTCCACACCTAAGGAGGCACCACCCACCATCATTGTAAAGTCTATACTCCACTCTATACTCGATGTATTTATTATTCCACTCTATGCTCTATAGAGTGAGTCTCTTGTCTATAAAATACTTATATTTATGTTTTACCAAATTATAATTATTAATAAAATAACGATCATGTTATTTCTATTAAAAATAATTGCAATTATTTTTTTTAGTTTTTAATGGCCTCTTGACCCACCATGATACTTAATCGTATCCTTATTAATAAATTAATTGTAACATTTAGCTTCTTTTCATTCATAAGTTTAGGGACTTCTTGGAGCTAAGATATTAATAATATCAAACATTATCATTTAGTTTTATTGATGATCATTTAATATTAGTTAGTTTATTAATAAATCAATCACACGAGCTCATAATTTGCCTGTGGCAATTAGTCACTGACTTCAGTTAGGAAGGCACCTAAAACTTTAGGTGATCAAGTAAGCATTAACAAATTAACTCTTATTTATGCGTTTGTAAAACCAAGATGACATTCGTCATCTAAAACATAGACCATCATGGATTCCCATCCATCACCCTCTCCCTAGTAGATTTACGCCTCAATTGTTCAATCGAGTCAAGCCCTTTATCGACATGGCCATAACCTTGAGTTTCTCGCCAAGATCTTGTAGATTGTACTTTCTTATTTGTGTCTCTGTATATAAACATCTAGGTAGCGGAGACCAGGGATAATTTTAAGAACACCCTCAAAGTTTATATGTATAAAAAATAGGCGAATCTCCCTAATATATAGGAATATTTGAAGGCTATTTTATCAATAATATAATATGTATATATAATTTTGTCGTTAATATTTCATTTTACTATAGATTTTTGTAAAATCTTGGCGAATCTTTCACTAAATTATAAGATATTGTAAAATATTGGCAGCTATTTCACTGACTTATAAAATATTTAAAAAAATTGGTGAATCTTCATCAAATTATAAAACCTTAAACATCTTGGTGAATCTTTTGCTAGGAAGAATCAACTTTTGATTTTACAGATTACTAAGGCAGTGCAATAGAAGAGTATAGACAAGAGCTCAACTCTCTTGACTCCTAGACCCTCAAATGAACAAATGGTTGAATGAGGAGAGGAGGGATTTATTTATACATTTCACAAGCAGAATTGGGTCACTCACAACTGGAGGTGTTGGTGAAACACAACTACACTAACTAGATTCGGGGAAAGTGGGGACTCCACCTTTTATCTCATCCTTTAGGAGCCTCCATTACTAAAAATTGGGGGCAAAGGAACGATTTCACTAGAATTTCTCTAGAAATTTGGGGCAAAAGATAGATTAGAGGGAGATTTTGCTAGGGAAAAAATAGTTTTTTTCATTTTCCTCATTAATATACAGGAGGCTATTCATTTTGAATTTATTTATTTTCTAATAAATATTGAGCGAATATATTTTAGCTAGAAAAATCCTTTTCATATAAGAAAATAGCCCACTAATTTTTTATAACCCCCTTATATAGCCCATGGGCTATATATAGCCCCTAAAATCATCCATGGCGGAGACGATATTACATTTCCAAATTTCCAAATAAAATTTTAGCAGTGGCTAGTGGATGACGCATGGCATTGCCACCTCGTGGATCTTGTTTCATATGCTTCCAACTATAATATTTTATTTCCAATAATAATAAAAAATACAATTTTTTTAACATTATGTAAGTAATTTCATTTTTTTTCAATTGTAAATCAGAGATTCATTAATAAAAAGGGTAAGAAATAATACTTGAAGTATTCGAAATAAAAGTTACGATATCACTATATTTTTTCCAAAGAATAACCTCGCAAAAAACTCTTTGAGTACTTCCGCATGATTCGTGGATGGTAAATGGGGTAAACCGTCGGTCCTGATTATGGAGCCTAACTCTAAGGGAATCTAGAGAGATGGAAATGTGACCTCCCTAACTTTAGGGGAAAGATCTCACAGCTGGCTCATGATTGCTTGAACTAACACTTAAACTTATATGCTATATATCAACATTTTAATAATCATGTATATATTATTAAACTCAATTGATCAATATTAAGAAAATATAAAAATAATTATATATAAAACAAATTAAATATAAAAATGAAAAAAATATTAATAAATGATTAGTTACAAATATTTAATGATAATGTTTTTTTATATTGGTGAGCGCATGAAGTTGGTGGACCTTTTTAGATACGAGTGGATTCTTAGAAAACTCATCTTGCTTATAACACAACTTTTTCTTTTCTCAACCATTTCATACAAAATTATATGTCTAGACACTAACCTTTACATGTTATGAAAAACAAAATCCATCATCATTATATTTTAAGACCTTGAAAATATGCATGAACACTTGTTGTACTAATTTCAAGGTCTTCTCAATTAGATAATTTAAAAAAATATTTAAAATTACTAATTTTATTTGGAAAAAATGGTGTCGCACTAGTACTATTTGTTATCTATATGTTTGTCAATTTTCATACATTGATTCCATCATTTAGGCACTCAAAAGAAGCACTAACATGGAGATATAACTTATCAATTGCTAGAAGAATAAAGTGTTAATGTTAGAAGAAATCAAAATTGAGTCAATTGTGAAGATTTTCAATAAATAAAATTTATAGATTTGGAAAGATTATTCAATTTCCTACATTCACATTTTCTACTAGAAGGAATATTCATTGTGTAGGTATGTCAAAATACCCATGCAAGATGAAGGATGTCTATTTTTTAGTTATGTTGCATCTAACGTGTAAAAGGAGACCATCATTATCTTGCACTCCTTGTGCACTCCAAGAATAGAATTGATTTATTATTTGATATAACTAGTGCTATATTGAACCAGCAGAGCATCAATGTTCCTCTTAATCCTAGATTGTTGACATTAGTGCTCCTGAGGCTTTGATCCTGGAGCACCAACATAGGTGCTTATCATTGGTGTGGGTGCAACAGTGCTCATATTTTATGTATGGGCACAATTATGCTTTTATAATGTATGTGTGCACTGGTTTTATGTATGTGTGCAATGATGTTTTTATAATGTATGTGTGCATTGGTGATTTTATTTTGGGAATGGGTGCGCTAGTGATCCTCAAATATATATGTGAACTGTTGCTTCTATTATATGAGTGCATTGTTTCTTTTACATTAGGAATGGGTGAACTAGTGCTTGTATAAGATATGTGTGTATTGATGCTTCTCTTTTAGGAATGGGTGCATCGGTTCTCATATACGATATATGTGCATCGATGCTTCTTCTTTAGAATTGGCACACTAATGCTTCTTTTCTAGAATGGGCACATTTGTGCTCCACTTTTGTCTTGAAGCACTTATGCTCAAAATGGCCTTAGAGAATTGGTGCTCAAAATGGTTCCTATGTCCTTGGAATGGGCACACTAGTGCTCATATAAAAACCGATGTTTCTATTTTAGAATTAGTGAACTTGTGCTCCACTTTGGTCTTGAAGCACCAACGCTCAAAATGTCCTGAGAGCACAAGTGCTCCTATGTCATTGGAGCATCATTTCTTTCTAAAACATGCACCCATATGTATTATATAGTTGTACACTAGTGAACCTTATGGTTTTAAGATCATTGATGCTGTTGTTTTTAGCAACACATTAGTGCACAATATTAAATTGTATGTACATGTGCTCTTATTTTAAATATGCACCAGTGTGTTTATACAATACTTGCACCATTTAGAAAACCTTCACTCGAACCTCTAGCTACCCAATTTTCTTTTAGTTATAATCTACGTCTATTATAACTTCTACTAAAACATCCATTACCAATGGCAAAGCTTTTAGTGAATTTGGAGTGAAAAAGTTGGGTGACTACTGAAAGAGGGAAAAAATCGCTCCAAGAAGATTTTGAATGAGCAGAGTCTTCGGCTCTAGTTTGGGTGGATCTGTTAGAGTACAATGGAGGCTGTTGATTGCAGGATCATGGTGAGGTAGAGACTGCGAGTCTGCTTCTTTGTTTTCTGGAACTTTGGAAGTATTGCAAGTAGTTTTGTATTCTGAGCAAAGTCTTGTTCGTTGGTGGCTCTGTTCGTGTTCTTTGGAGGTTGGACTATAAAAAACGCTCCAAGAAGATTCGAACTTGCTCCAATAAAAATTGAAGGCTCTCAGCCTAGTCTGTTGGTACTACTGGTTCTTTCTTTGGATCTCCAACCTTAAGACTGCTTGGCATTCATCGTTGGTTGCTTTGGAGCCTGGGGCCGTAGAGGGTCTTAGTCTCAACTATTTTGTATACAGATCACTCATACTTAGACCTTGGTTTGTATTTCTTCATTTGACGGTTCATATCCTGATCGATTTCTCAGGATTTGTGAGCTTTTAATAAGCCTGACTCCTCTAGTTGCTGTTGTTTTTTTTTTGGGGTCCAAAATATGTCGGTGCTCGTATCTCTTGCTTGGGCTCTAGGCCTGTTCTACGATGAAGTAGTTTGAGGACAGACGCTTTGGCATCTGTGGAGTGTGAGATAGCTTCAGAATCCTTGCCGAATGAAGGTGTGTTTTGGTTGACAGATGGAAGGGAGATGTCTGGTGAATTTGATGATGGATATGGAGTTCTGTAGTCTATGAGTTTCCAGGAGATGGACTGTGATGGGAGTCTGTTATATGGATCTTGTATTGGAGCTCGAGTATGTGGAGGCATAAATTAGGGGTGGTGGCTGTGGCCTTGTTCTTTGGCGGATCGGAGGTGGATTTTGGTTTTTTTTGGGGACTTGGATTGAGGTTTGAAATTTTTTTGGGGTGGTTTGGTGGGGAGATATGGAGGAGGAGGTGGATTACACTTCGGATGGGGTCAATGAAGGATAAATTTTCGTTGAAGGAGGTTCTTCTGGTGCATTGGAATGGCGGGGGACATCTGGACCTCTGCTGTCAGGAAGGGGCCCAGGGGTCTGCTCTGGGATTATGGATGAAGTGGGGTTGGCAGTGACTGAATATGCATCGCTTTTAAACCCCAGGATTTCAGACAGGCCTGACCTAGCTGGACTTCTGGGACGTACTCTCTCTCCTCAGACTGGGTTATTTACAAATTTTCCTACAAATTCATTAGACAACCCTGTAACTAGTCTTTCTCCTTTTCTTGGAGGAGGTATACAAGATCTGGGATTGAAGGGAGATTATGGTTCTGTTCGGGGGATTGACATAGTGCTGGATACTGGAGGTAGGGCGATTCTTAAGGAGGCCTTTTCTTCCAGGGGTCAGGCGGTGGCTGAGCTGGGCAGTCATGAAAGGTCTCCTAAGGCGGAATTTTTAGGCCCTAAACAAGGGGGTTCAACGAAGGAGAGATCTAAAAAAGGCCCAAAAGCTGTTAAAAATAGGTTGCGTAGGGACAAGCTGGTGTTGGGGGTGGATGTGTCGTTAGCAGAGGCTGAGGATATGTCCATGACAGCAGTGGTTGGGCATGTTCAAGGAAAACATTTTGGCCGTGGTTTTCTCCGGAGGTGGGCGGCCGAGCATTGGGCACATTTGCTGAATAATGTACCTGAAGTGTAGGTTTTGTCTAAAGGGTGGTTTTCATTCATTATGCACAATAAAGAGGAGGTTGATGCTGTTCTGGGAAGGCAGTGGTCAATGCAAGGGGTTCCTTCTGTCCTGAAACACTGGACACCTTTTTTTGATTCTCAAAAGGAGAAGAATAACAAGGAGCCTCTATGGGTAAAACTTCCAGGTTTTCCTATGCATTTATGGAATGAGAACCATTTTGCAGCAATTGGGAATTTTCTGGGTGAATTTGTATGTGTTGATTTATCCTTTCTAGAGACAGGAAAGTATTCGGTGGCCAAATTACTGGTAAAGATCGATTTGCGGCTGGGACTCTCCTCTGAGATAAATATTCAGACAAAGGATGGGGACTTTGTGCAGCTTCTTGACTATGTGGGTGTGCCATTTCGGTGTCACCGCTGTCATACATGTGGCCATCTGGTGGTTAATTGTCCGCTCCCTTTTAGGGCCAGCAAAGTGATAGCTGGTAAAGCTGCTCCTAAGGTGATGGGGGTTACTGCTGATATGGGGGCATTAAATTCTGGCAATTGGATGAAAGGGCGAAGGTCACTGAACCAGTGATACAGGTTGATTCCAGTAATATCCCTTTTACATCAGATAGGAGTGAGGTGGACATTGGCGAGAAGGTCCTTGGGGATATGGGCGTTGACAGAATGGGGGCAGGGGATAATACTTTGTTTTCCTCTTCACTGGATGGCATCTTGAAGACTTGTCCTTCTCCTGTTGTACTCTCTGATGTTATGGGGGGGGTTTTGTTTTCTGGTTCTCCTCTAATCAAATCGACTGTCCACTGTCCGGCTGATCTTTGTCCTCTACTGATGTCTGAATGTGTTTTCTCCCCTTCCATTGTTTCTACAAAAATTTCTACCAGCTCTGAGGGTAGTTGTATCAGATATGCTCTTAGAAATAGGGAGATATCCTTTGAGGGGTCAGGAGGGAAAGGTCTTTCTGATTTGTCTTTGCGTGTGGCAGGGAAAGGTCGTGGCAGAAAGTCTTTTTTGTCAAAAGCACAAGATCGAGCAAAGGTGGATTTAGGGATGGGGACACAATCTTCAATTGAATGGGCACTTAGAGCAGTGAAAGCCCAGGTGGGGTCTCCCAAATGAAAGTTATGTCCTTTAATTGTCGGGGGTTGGCGAGTCCCCTCAAAAAATCGTCTCTTCGAAGACTGGTGGAGTTAAATCAGGCGGATGTTATTCTGCTTCAAGAAACTTTGGGGGGTAGTGAGGAGGTTGTTAGGGTTTTAGAATCATTGCTTTTTGGTTGGAAGTTTGTGGCTGTGGATGCAAAGGGACGTTTTGGAGGTCTAGCCTCAGGATGGAAGGTTCAAAGCTGTAGGTGTGATTGTTCTTGGGGAATTCATTCTGGTGTGGGGTTGGCTGTATGGGACTCTGAGTTTGGAAAGACTCTCACGATTCTTAATATCTATGGGCCTTATTTGAACAGAGTAAGCTTTTGGAATACATTGTTCCATATGGACCTTTTCGAAGACACTGAGGTAATTATGGGGGGAGATTTTAATCTCTCACTGGGAGCATCTGAGGTTTGGGGGCCTAGGGTTGCTCCGGATATATTGGCTAATTTTTTCATTCAATCTTTTGCGAGGAAGGATCTTCTAGATATTCTCCCGGCAAAGATTGTCCCTACATGGAGAAATAAGAGAGTAGGGGAACAAAGGGTAGCTAAGAGATTGGATCGGTTCTTGGCGGTTGAATCTTTGGCTCTTGGGGTGGATCTGGTTCGGCAGTGGGTGGGGATAGGTGGGATATCTGATCATTGCCCCATATTTCTGGAATTTCGGGGACATAGGAGGAAACCCCCTAGTCCATTCAAATTTAACTCCAGCTGGTTGAAGGAAGAGGGTTTTCAATCTTTGGTGAAGGAGTTGTGGAATCATCGTCCACAAAATTCTTTGGAACATGCGGGGGTACATTTTTATCAAAATATGAAATGCATAAAGGAGGCTACTATCTCTTGGGCTCATGCTAAGCGGGTGAATGATGATTTGATATTGAGGAACTGTGAGTTGGATATTGACAGATTGCTTCGCAGTGCAGGAATGGGGTTTTTGGATGAACAAAGTAAGGATGAACTCATTACTTTGGAAAAGAAGCGGAATATAATTTTCTGTGAGTGAGAAGAATTGTGGAGGTTGAAGAGCAGAGCAATTTGGATTCAGTGTGGAGATGAGAATACTAAATTTTTTCAAGCTTTTGCTAAGGGGAGAAAATTTTCCAATTCTATTTGGGAGCTGCCTTCGGTTGAAGGGGATCCGGTGTCTAGTTTCGATGGGCTGGCTGATATGGGTGTTAGATATTTTGGGGATTTATACTCTGCACAACCTGGAGCTACTATTGCTGAGGTTATACAGGTGGCACAACTCTTTCCCCGATTTGTGGATGAGGAGGAAAACAAGATGTTGATGGGGGAAGTTTCGATGGAGGAGCTGTCTGGGGTTCTTCACTCGTTTCAAAAAGATAAAAGCCCGGGGCCTGATGGTTGGACTGCTGAATTTTTCTTGGGTTTCTTTGATTTCTTCGGTGAGGAGCTTTTGTCAGTTGTTGAGGAATCTCGTAAGGCTGGGTTTATACATGGCTCGCTCAATACTACTTTTATTGCTCTTATCCCAAAAGTGGATAACCCTGAAAGTTTTGAGGATTACAGGCCCATATCACTTTGCAATTGTTTATATAAGATCATCTCTAAGGTTATTGCAAAGAGATTCAAATCTGTTTTGTCTGAACATATTTCTAGTGAGAAATTTGGGTTTCTGGAGGGACGTCAAATTCATGAGGCCATTGGAGTTGCTCAGGAAGGCCTACATACTTTGAAAGTTCAGAAACAGAAAGGAGCAGTGATTAAGATTGATCTCTCAAAGGCTTACGATCGGGTCAGTTGGCTATACATTAGGATGTTGCTTACACACCTGGGATTCTGTTATGATTTTGTAAGATGGATTATGGCTTGTATCAGTACGGTGAGTTTTGCAGTTATCATTAATGGAGCTGCTAGCCCTTTCTTCCATGCGGGAAGGGGTCTTCGTCAAGGGTGTCCTCTTTCTTCCCTTTTGTTTCTTCTTGTTGCTGAAGGTCTTAGTCGATTTATTTTGTCTTCAAAAGCGGAAGGGAATTTTTGTGGAATTGCCATCTCCCAGGTATTGTATATTACACATCTTCTTTTTGTTGATGATATTTTGATTTTCACCAATGGATCGAGACAGGATATTGATAAGGTGTCTGAAGGACTAACTCTGTTACAAGCTGCTACGGGTATGGTGGTAAATATTGGAAAATCCACTATATCATGCTCAAACTTAACTGAACATGAGACATTTAGTATTTCCCATCGTTTGCCTTTTAAAACTATGGATTTGGATGCTGGGATAAAGTATTTGGGGTTTTTCTTAAAACCGAATTCTTACCTGAAGGCAGATTGGCATTGGTTATTGACCAAATTGGAGAAAAGACTAAAAAGTTGGAGTCATAAATGGCTCTCTCGGGCTGGGAGACTGGTGCTGGTAAAATCTGTGTTGGAAGCAACACGAGTCTACTAGTTGTCCCTTGCTTGGCTGCCTAAGGGGATTCTGGAACAGGTTCGCAGGCTGTGTTTTTCTTTCCTGTGGAGAGGTAAGCTTGATCATAGGGCTATGGTGTGGGTGAGGTGGGAGAAAATTGCTGTTCCCAAAGCTTTGGGAGGGTGGGGGTTAAAAAATATTTTCCTTTTTGCAAAGGCATTAGGAGCTAAAGTCTCATGGAGACTTATTCATACACAGAGTCTCTGGACTAGAGTAGTGTATCATAAATATATTGCACCATTGACTCTCATTGAGTGGATTCGGTTGGCTGACAAATCTCGATCAAATTGCTCACTGGTCTGGAAAGCGGTGGTAAAACATTTTGATCTGGTTGGCTCTAGTTTGGTGTGGAGAATAGGTAATGGGAGAATGGTTCGTATTGGGATTGATCCTTGGGTAGGCAGTGGGAGGGATAGTGTTCTTCCTGAGGAGCTGAGATTACACTTGGAAACAAGAGGGTGTCTTTTTATTGCTGACATTGAGGATCAGGAAAATTCTTCATTATGGCATCAAGGATGGATCAGTGCTCAGAGACTTGATATTCTTGATGATCTACTGGAGGCTTGGGAGGGATTTATAAGGCAGTTAAGGGTTTCAAATGTCAGGTTGTCTAACAGGGATGATAAATTGGTTTGGGATTATCATCCTTCAGGGTGTTATACTCCTAAACATGGTTATATTCAGCTCAATGTGTTGGTCCATGATCGAGAATTGGTTTCGTGGTGGAAATAGCTGTGGAAGCTAAAATGTCCGGGTAAGGCCAAGTTACTCTTCTGCGCTATTTTGGAAAATAAAGCTCCAACATGGGACATTTTGCAAAAGAGATTTCTTGAAGGTTCAGGATTTTGTGCACTGTTTCGGAGTGCTGAGGAATCAATTCATCATCTCTTTGTTCAATGTAGTTTTTCTCAAACTATATGGACTGAAGTGGGTAAACAGTTGGGCTTCATTGGGGGGTGGCAGGGAGATTCTACTCACATGGCTTTTCAAAGCTGGTGGTCGGGCCATAAAACTTTCCGAGTTGTTCCCTGTATCTTTGATTGGGGTATTTGGTTAACACGCAACAAGATTATTTTTCAGGACTGTAGAATATCGATGGAGTCTGTTGTGGCTCATATTGTTGCAATATTTCAACATTTTAGAGAACCGGAGAAGATTCTCAAGAATAGGACTGTGCGGGAGGAACTGATTGATAAAGCTATTCCCTGGGGCTTCTTTGATGGAGCATCTCAAGATCGGCAATTGAGCTGTGGTGGGGGTGGTGTACTGTACAAATCTGAGTCTCATTATTTTCATTTCTCGGCTGGATTAGGGAGGGGATCAAACAACTATGCTGAATTAATGACATTCAGGCTCTTGCTTTTATTTGCATTGGAACAGGGTTGTTTATCTTTACAGGTATTTGGTGACTCTATGTTAGTTATTGAATGGGCAAAAGGGACTGTTCAGTGCCATGTGATGATCCTTTTACCTATTCTGGAGGAGGTGTATCGCATAAAGCAACAGTTTAATCATCTTTC
Organism: Pseudotsuga menziesii; assembly: GCA_001517045.1. NCBI lineage: Eukaryota > Viridiplantae > Streptophyta > Pinopsida > Pinales > Pinaceae > Pseudotsuga > Pseudotsuga menziesii. The sequence continues at coordinate 212,853 of LPNX010657483.1, read as the reverse complement.
TTTTACTCATGTCTATAGAGAACAGAATGGGGTGGCTAATCAATTATCCAAGGAAGCGATACAGTGGCATATAGACTATGGCGTATGGAGGATCTCTGTTCACGCTAGTGTGGGTTCATTCAGCTATTATCATAGGCCGTTTCATGAAGATTTGTTGGAACAGCAGGGAGATTTTGCACAGATTCTGTGACCTGTCAACTAATACTACTAAGTATTGCGAGGGATGGGATAGTTTGTTTTAAATTGTTATGATTTGAGACAGAGTATATATGACTTAATTGGTGGTATGAAGCAGGACCGATTGTATCCTATCACAATGATTTGGGTATGATTTTTAGTAATGAGCTGATAAGCTTATTTTTCCAGCTTTTGTGACCTGGTAATGAGCAGAGCTTCTATGACAGGCTGGGTAAATCTTTTGAGCATTTGAATTAACAAAATTTTGATCTATGACAGCAAACGATATGCTTATGGAGTATTTTTTTGAACCGAATTCTTGCATTGTCAATTTTTGTTTTGATATATTGCTGTCTGGGATAGTATAAATCTATGCTGTGGTAATGGAGCTGCTGTATTGTTGGCTTTGTTTACTTGGGACTACAGGAGGGGATAGGCTATTGCTGCCTACCTATAGACAGTATATGTCAAATCAAATGATCTGGTTATCTATGTGCCCGGTCATTGTGGAGCTTAAGCTTTGATTTTTGACAGGTTGGGATTATGGAACAATGTAATGGGCTGGGACATCCTTTTTGACATCCATAGCTATTACACTGTATATGTAATTTGGTTTTTTGCTGACTGCAATATATATACTGAGTCTGGGACAGTATAAATATGTGTATCGAGATGCTACAGGATTTGTAATATTGCTGATTACAGACTGGGATCACTATTTTGGGATATCCATATTGCGTTGGTAAAAGCCGAGACAGGGAAAGCATTTTGGTAACTGTTTATGTTGGTGTTTGTGACAGGTCCTTCACAAGGATTTCAACAATATTAGGTATCAGAATTTGTGAACAGTTTGTATATATATATGACAGGAGGTTTATATGAGCAAGAAGTTATTCTTTGCTGTGTTACATCTAGCTGATGTTTACAGGCTGGTATGTATTTTTTTATTTTTGTGTAAAAAGGTGAGAGACAATTTTTGACAATGTAGGGATCTTTAATGATCCTATTACATTTACAGATGTAATTTTGTTCTTCTTTGAAATAAAATTATGAATTTTTTCCGAGGAAAAAAAAAGCTTTTAGTGAATTTAAAAAAAAAAAAAATTCAACTAAAGATCCACTAAATTGTTTATTGAAATGTAGCCACAAAGTCCATTCAACATTGTACACAAGTCTATTTAATGACATACTTGTGGGGATGGATCGACTTTCCCTCTTCAATGCCACAACAGTGATTCAAGGGTGATGAATTCATTTTATTGCAGCATAAGCATAACCATGTTGTTATACTTATCTACATGTTATTATTTTTACATTTAATCTTGATGGGTTAGAATGTATGAATGATAGGCAACACATTTAGTAATATATTATTATTATTATTATTTAAAGTTTTTGTGATTATATAAAAATATGATTATTTTTTACATTTAAAAAATATAATTTTTTTTAATTCCATTTGGGATATTTAGAAAAACTAATAATAACAATTTTCAACTAAATTATTAAAAAAAATTAGCCTTTTTTTGTTTCTTACTCAGTTGTGATAATTTTAATTACGAAACTAACTCTAACTTTCATGGGAGAGTTGTTACACCTAGTTACCAAACAAGAGTTGTTGCACCTAGGTACTTAACAATAACCTATATTGGCGAGAATACAGCAAACGTTTTGGGCGAACTAATTTCCATCCCAGATCAGACAGCTATCTTTGGATTATTTTGTTGTTGGTCGAGATATGGATAACATCCTGGCCTATAAATAGTGGCCATTGCAGGAATATCAGGAGAGAACGATATTATTTGTTAGTGGAGCAATTTCTGTTTAGTGAAGTTGTTATCAAATTAACAATGATAATGGCTTCTGCTTCTTCTGTAAGAAATATAATATTGGTTTTTTGTTTGGTATCATTTCTTTTACTTTCTGTTTCCCCGTTTTCTTCTGAAGCAGCCACAGCGCAATATGGAGACCCTAAAATGAGCACAGGAACTGGTTGTTTGTGCTGCGCAGCAACTTTTGGGCATGTAAAAAAGTGCTGCAAAAAATGTTTTTGCCCAGAGTGGTACGGATGTAATACAAAGGCGTGATTTGAGCCGCTTATTATTAATAATCAAGACTGTATGAATGTTTGTGGATTGATTGGATAATAGATAATATTGCTGTGCTAAAATTCAATGATAATTTGCTTGAAATATTCCATGTCTTATGATAATATAAACTGTGCAAAGTTGATATTTGTGGGCAGTTCTTCCTGTTCTCTGTAGTTTGTAGTTAATAAGATGAATTAGAACGAATTCGCCACTGACCTGGTATGATTATGATGATAATGAAAACATACTTTAATTATTATCTTTCATTTTGGGCTTCATTGGAGTGGATTAATAAGATTAACTTGGGTGTAACAAGCCTACCTTGGGATTTATTTCATGTTTAAATGCATATTTTTAAATGAGCTTAGTTAAAGGGTTTCCATTTAACTCAGATCATTTAATTGTTTAACTAGAACTATTTAGCTAAGTTCATTTGAAGCTTAGCTTTCCAGAAAAATCAGATCCTTACATCCAAAACTATTTTTTTGTCAAGGAATGTGATGCATTAAACAAGGTCCTTCATTTACACTTAGCATTCATGTAGGAAGAAGACATCCCTGATTTGCTTTTAAATCTATGAGCCTATTCAAATCATGAAGAATGTGGTAAGAGGTCACTGAATCACAATCTATCAAAATGAAATGCAACCTTTTCATGGTCACATTCAGACTGAGGTTATTGAACAAAGAATCAGAATTTAAAATTTTAATGATGATTTCAGAGTCTCCAAATATTTGCAAGTTTTTATGTCCCGTTGCCTTTGCAAGTTGACAAGCTTTTAGAAGAGCAAATAATTCTCCCTGATTATTTGTAAGTTGTCCTACTCCCCAGCTGAAACTTGTTTCTAGTTTTTCGTCTGGATAGAAAATCAAGCCCCCTGCCTCGACTTTCCCCAGATTTCATTTTGACGCTCCATCAAAGAAGATTGAGACTTATTTTTTATTTTCCACCATTCTGAAAATTCCTTTTCTGAAAGTCTGACCTACCAAAGTGGTTTAGTTATAGGCCTGCTTAATCCCATATGGATTTTATCCATTTGCTTCGAGCCAAGCCATTTGTATTCAGCTTCTAATTTAGTTCCATCAATTTGATGAGGTTCCACTACTTCCAAAAGAAATGCCTTAGCTTTTGATGCTACAGTTTTTAGTTTCGGGGTTTTGTTATTAAATATTGAGTCATTTCTAGCCAACCAAATTTTCCACCAAATAAATTTTGGAATGGCTTGCCATATTTTTCTCCACACATGACTAGAAGGAAGGGCACTTGGATAACTTGAGTGCCAATTTTTAAAAAGAGTGATAGGTTCAACATTTACATGATCAAAAGCATGAGGCAGCCCACGCAGCACAAGTGCCCAGACATTTTTAGCAAAAACGCATTCAATAAAAATATGAGATGAGGATTCAACAGCTTGATGACAGAAGCAACATCTGAATGGTCCTAAGAAACCTCTTTTAATTAAGTTTTCTCCAGTTAATAATTTCTGATGCATAAGAGTCCAGATGAAGAAATTGATTTTTGGAATGCTAAGAAGATTCCAAACCATCTTCTAGAGAGATGCATTGAGGGAACACCTAGAGGCCATAAAACAATTCTGCATTGAATCCTGTAGTTGTTTGAAACCGTTAGCAGCAGAGTAGAATCCGCAAACGCCCTAGCCCCATGAGTCCTTGCATGAGCGATGAATTGGAGCCTTGCCATCCAGCTTGTTAAGCAATGATTTCAGAAGAGCAGAGGAATTGGGAAGGTCACGATATGAAATGTTTGGAAGGGACCACGTGTTCCAATTTCCATTTGCATCCCAAAGGAAAATATCAACCAATTTGAAGACTCCTTTATTAATCAACCAATTCTTAATCTCACAAATGGAAATATCAGAATTTAAAAGAGCTTGTCCATTAATTTTATCATCCCACAGTAAAGTTTGTCTGCCATTGCCTGGAATTCGATAAAGATGCTGAACAAAAAAAATCAAGACCTTTCCTACATAAATGCCAGGTAATAGAACCTTTCGGATTATTTTCCATTTGCAGATTTCTTAGATTTCCTCCATGAAGGTATTTTTCTAGAAAATATGACTTATCGGATGTTTTTTATTAGAAAACAACTGCCATAGCAATTTGCCTCCCGGGTCTTTAATTTACAAATATCCTTCAAGAACAGGTCTTTTTACAATTTCCCATTTAACCAGATGCATTCGGTTCTGATTTAGTTTGCCATCACTCCAGAGGAAGTCTCTGATCAGTTTGGATATATGTTCCATAATTTCTTTTGGCGCCAGAAGAAGAGAATATTGGTAAATAGGAAGAGATAAAATAACATTTCCTTCCTTCGTAAGCCAATGACTACCCCACGAAAAAATCTTTGCTTTAATCTTGCTAATGATTTCCATCCATAGGGAAGGATTATTTTAACCCAGATTTAATGGAAGACCCAAATATTTAACCTTTTCCCAAGAAGCATATCCTTCAAAACCCAAAATCTAAGAAAATTTTCCAACTTTTAATGGATCTACATTCCATCCTAACATTGCACTCTTTCGGGTGTTTATGAATGCCCCTAAAATGATACAGAATTGATGCATAATTTCTGAAAAAACTCTTTCCATTTTTAAAGAAGCCCCTTTCAAGACAAAAGTGTCATCCACAAAGAGGGCATGGTTTATAGCTTCAATGCCTACTGCTAAAGTTATGCCCAGGATAATGCCATCACTTTTCCCCGCTGTTAGCTTTCTGCTTAAAGAATCGACCATGAGAATGTACAAAAATGGCAACAGAGGACAGCCACGGTGAAGTCCTTTGGTAGCTTGAAAAGAATTTGTTGGTCTGCCATTTACTAATGGCACTATCCAAGGTTTGTTAATACAATATTTTATCAAATTTATAAAGGCAGAGCTAAATCCAAAAGAATGGAGAACTGAGAAGAGATAGGAAATATTTACCCTATCAAATGCATTTTCCATATCAAGTTTAATAAGCATGCCCTTCTCCTTCCGATGAAAGCTGGAATGCATAGCTTCCTGAACTTGAATTACATTATCTAGAATATGTCTCCCTTTTACAAACCCGCCTTGAAGAGGAGAAATCAATTCCCCAAGCAGAGGTTTAAGTTTGTTGGCTAACAACTTAGAAAATATTTTATAAGAAGCATTGCAAATTGAAATGGGTTTGAATCGAGTAAAAGAAGAAGGATTAATTTCTTTAGGGATTAAAGCAAGAAAAGTGGAGTTTGTGAAACCACCCACTTTGGCTTTAACCTAAAATTCTTTTATCATCTTGAGTAAATATTTCTTTATTATTGACCAGCAATCTCGATAAAAATTAAAGGAAAAACCATCAGCCTAGTGCTTTATCTAGCTCAATGGACCAGATAACATCAATGATTTCTTGCTCAGAAAAAAGGATTCATTAAATCATCATTTTCTTCCTCGCTCAAAGGTAAAATCAGAGACAGAGGAGCCATCATCCCTGTATAGGTTCTGAAAATTATTTTCGGCCAATTGTTTAATTTGAGAAATTCCTTTAACCGATTCTCCAGATAGAGAGGATATTTTCGAGATATGGTTTTGAGAAATTCTTACTCTACACTGCTTGTGGAAAAAAGAGGTATTTCGATCACCAACTTTCAACCAAGTACTTCATCAATTTAATCTCCAGTATTCTTCTTCATGCCTGAAAGCATGAAAAGAGTTGAGCCGAGCTTCTTGCTCTTTTTCTAACAAGGCGAGAGTAATGTCTAATTCTTCCATTTCCAATTAGATTTTATTCAATTTTCCCAAAGATTCTTTCCTTTCACTAATTGGATTTTTTTGAGTGAGTTTAACCCAGTATTTTAACGAAACTTTGGTATTTTTGAGATTCCTCTCCCAAACAAAGCTTGATAATCCAACAACTGGAAGATCCCATGCTACAATTATAGTATTCATAAAACCATCTCTGTCTTTCCACGGTGGAATGAATGGGAATGGTATAGGGACAAGATCCTCTTCATCTTCCATCTGCATAAAAATCGGCTTATGATCTGAGGTTATTTTAGGCAAGATACTGGTGGAAATGAACTTTTGTCTAACAACAAAGAGTTCTGCACCAGAAATTGGTCCAATCTGGAAGAAATGTTTGTTGCTCCAATTCTATTGTTTGACCATGTAAACCTTCCTCTTTTTGGTTTAAAGACAATCAACTCCCAAGATATCATGAGTTTATCCACCAATTTCAACATGGGATCTCTCCCATAAACACCTTCAGATTTCTCTTTATTGTTCAGAATAATATTTAAATCACCTGCAATAATAATGTTAGAGAAAGAGTTAGCAGCTAGAAAGGCTTCCAGCGTGCTCTAGCAATCTCTTTTTTCCTGTGAGCTGACAGACACATAAAGGTTGAAGAGGAAAAATGATTTCTGACTTGGAGTATGTCGAAGTTCTGAGAAGATCCAGTGCCGCGTTGAGTGAGATTGGACCAAAGAAAAGACATTTTTTGTCCATAAAGTGGCAATTCCACCAGCGGAGCCTTTGGCACTCACAGCCTTTCTTACCTTCATTTTCCATTTCTTGCTACTTATGGAAAGAAGATTATTTTCATCGATTTTAGTCTCTTGGGGCAAAAGATAGTCTAGAGAGGTCATTCTTATAAGATCATTAATACCTTCAATTTTCAACGGATTGCCAAGCACGGGGTCTTCACTTGTTGACCAATATCCTATCACGTTAGTTCATATTGTGGGTTTTAAAATTATCAAAAATTGAACCAATATATTACAGGTATTGGGGGATGGGGGATTTAAGGTGGGGGTGGTTAGGGTGGCTTATAAGGGTTGAGGTATAAAAAGGGGTGGGGTGGAGGTTTTAAGTATTGGGAGGGGGTTTCAACAAAAAGTGTTTGGGTCAATATCTCTGGAAATTAAGGGTATTCTTTAATATCCCACGATCGTACGTGCTATGTGAGAGGTTCACTAAGTGAAGTCCCCATGTTGCCAAGCCCTCTGCAATTCCAAGAGACAAAGTTCATTATTTGACGGATGGAGGGGGGCCTCCTTTTAAAGGTCTGGCCTGAGTATTCCTGCTGATTGACATCTCTATAGTGGCTTGGCTCCCTTGCATCTTAAGACGCTCAACTTCTTCCTCCTGAACCGTCTTATGAGATTTTCTCCCTTTTTTGGAGGACCTCTCAAGGGGATGTTCATCGAATGAACTAGAATTTTCCATAGGTTTCTTTTTTTTGCCATTTCTGCATATGTGGGAGAATTTCCTTCCACCGGAGAGCTAAGAGGCTCAACAGAATCTTTTGCTTCTTCACTTGACTGATTTTGAGGTGGAAGGACTTCTCCCTCTTCAAGCACTGAGAGTACTTGATCTTCTAAGATGCTCAATACTTCAAAATTATATTGAGATGACATGTCCTTCATTACTGCTCCATTTTCTTTTTGATTCTGCCTGGAGGGATTTCCACTCTTCCCCACTTCTCCTCTTTGTACCTTGTCTTTGTTTCCTTCCTTTGCTGAAGTAGTTTTATGAACTTGAGTCCATTGATCTCCCTTTTATTTGATAGATTCTTCCTCAACTTTTTTCTTACAAGATTTGGAAAAATGCCCATGTCCATGAAACAATCTGCACTTAAAGGGAAATTGCTCATAGTCAAGCTCTTGCACATGGGACCAGTCGACTACTTTCATATTAATAGCTTCAGGAATCCCTACCTCCAAGTCCACTTCAACACATATTCTGGCACAAGTATATTGATCTCTTCTATCATGCCTGTCAATATATTTCCCCGAAGTGTTTCCCATAGCTTCTAAAGATCTCGAGTTCCAACAATAGAGAGGAAGATGCGAAAACCTAACCCAAACAGTAACAACAGAAGGGACATCTTGATTCAGGTCAAAGTCCGGAGTCCACTTGTTCAAGTAGAGCCCTTAAGGACCCATGAAATATGGCTCGTTTCTAAAGATTAAGTCTCTATTAGCTGAATTTTCAGAAAGAAAGAGATAATATCCCTTACCTATCAAATTACTGCATATGCCCTCTAAGATGAGAGGCTTCCAGTTCCTTTGAACCCACCCATCAATTGCCTTAGGGGGTGGCCAAATCCCAATAAACTGGCCAATGAGACCCCGATCAACAATATTTAGGGTTTTTTTGCACGGTTGATCCACCGAAATGTCTGCCGTAGGAATATCGTAAAGCTTCTTAATGAAAGATTGCTAGTTCTGATTTAATTTCTTCTTAGTTCTTGAAGCTGCCAGTTTCCTGAAGGCATTGAGATATGGGGAAGAGGAGGAGCCCCCTCCATCTGCCATGACCTCAAAACAGAGTCAGAAGCTCAAAAGCAACCACCAAGAAAAATCAAGAAATAAGTAACCCTTCAATCAATAAAAAATCTTAAAGAGCAAGTCCTCTTTGACAACAAAGAAGTAAAGAACAAATCCCCACAAATTGGAAGGCAACCAAATAATCCCAGACAAGAACACAAACCACCCTCCACCAGTATTGAAAGAAATCCTCCATGGATCACCAAGTAGTGGGCTTGGATAAAGTCTCAACCTCCCCAAATGCTGAAACAACCACAATCGAATTAGGAAGAAGTGTAGTTAAAACTGAATCCAAACATCTGAGCAACAACAAGACGTCGAGACCCAAAACTCAGAAAGATGAGAGCCGAAGAAGCAAAATCTTCTTGGAGCAAAAATAATTCAAATCCGTTTTAAATGCCCACTCATTTAAAGCTTAGTTAAATGGTTAACTAAAACCATTTAATTATAATATTTTTAGATTTTTTTATGTTTGCATAATTTTTTTTTGACAATTGATACTTTAAATTATTTTTAAGTCCAGGCACCTTAAAAAATATGATAAATAACCTATCTAATTTCACCAACCACAAATTGAATAGCTATGCAAGTCAAACTTTCAGAAACAAATGCCACTAAATAGGTAAAGATAAACTGATAAACTAAGGTATATATATACCCTACTTAGATATTTAAATACAAATGACACTGAATATCTAAAACAAATGACACTGAAGATAACAAGATAAATTAAGGTGTATATACCCTATTTCCAATTGATTTTGAATTTAACGAAACAACTTCGCATAAAAAAATATTACTCAACTTCTTAATTACTCAAGGAGTCATAAGGCTCTTCTTAATGTGACTGCAATCGAAAGACTCAAACATAGACACAGATTCTAGAGTCAAGAATTCTAAAATATGAGACAACAAAGAGCACAATTTACGAAAAATTTGATTTTCCTATGATGGCTCTCTCACTTAAAGGGGAGTTAGGTCATTGTGAATCATGATTTTAGACACTGAAAATCTTGTTAGGGAATGAGGTGGGTGGTACAGGGTTTTAGGAAAAGACTAAATTAAAAAAAATCAAAATAGTTTTTTTACTCTCTTAGATTAATAAAAATAAAGTTTATAGTCTCATTGGAAAGAGCTAAGAGATAAAGGAAAAATCTAAACAAAAATTAAAAAATAAAACAAAACAAAAGAAATTCTTCATTTTTAAAATTGGGAACCCACCATGGTAAGTTGGGTTTATAATGTTCTATAAATGATTGAGGCCTTTTTGTGATCCACATATAAAGCTTTTTAGCCACAGTTGAAGAGGATAAATATATCATACATGTACTCTTCATATTTGATTCATCCATGAATCACTTCAACCCTCCAAAGAAGAGTAAGATGGAGACTAACGCGATTCAAATTTAAGTTATGAAGTGGGAAATATCTAAACACTTCTCTTGTATGTGAAATATCCCGTTTTTGACCCCAATTGCATTAAAATTGTATATGATGTAAATATTGTTATTAAATCATGGTTAGGAGCTAAAGGCCAAGGCCCCACCATGTATTTAGCGTTTTTATGTGTCGGTAGTTAAAATCAATACCTATGGTTTTGTGCTAGCCAGGCACATTAAAATAATGAGACATGATGTAAATATGCAATTTAATAAAAAACACCCACAACTAGCTATGTCAATGCAACAAAGAGATGGGGGCATGATTTCATAAGGAATAAAGGCATGATTTCAAACCCTTGAGCCAATAGTGTAAAGCCAAGTGTAAATGGGAAAACCCATAAAGCTGTCAACTACCTTTTTTGTCTTTTATGCCCAATCATTTATTTCTTCCAGAAATTGGTTGAAGTAGTTAATGCCTTGGGATTGGAAGAGTATGGAAGTCCAAAATCGTATTGGGGAAGCCATTAGTTTTGGGAAATCGTATTTTGACTTATTGGGCAAGAAAATACCCAGAAATGCATGCCCAAGCTTTTGTTCATTCATGTTTTTGTCTCCCTCACGCAGTTGGAGCTACTTGGGCATTTTCCTTTGCATTTTTCGCAATTTTCCTTCATTTCCATGGCTGGGAAAACCTGTTTGTGCATTTCTCAGTGAATGGGCAGCAGAGAACCACGATTTAGGGGTTTGAGGAGGTCGTTTTTGCTCCCGTAATTCCCATAGACATTTTTTTAATTTGAATTTATCTCCCAGGGTTGATTTCCCCTTGTACCAATTCATTTTTAGTTGCAAAGCGTATTTCTTCATGCCCAACAGTGGTATTTTGTTACTATGTGCATCCCTGTTTTGGTCTGAAAGACTTAGGAGTGGAAGAGGCCCAGAATTGGATTGATAAACCTTGTGAAGAGAGGAACCTCACAGACAGATCAAGAGGGGTTGGTTATCTTTCTATGCACACTCTAAATGGCACTGGAAGGGAAGGTTTGGCCTGAGGGACTGTGTAGCAGTGAAGGGATACTTACTTGTGTTGGGTGTGTAGGTATTGTGGAGGCCAAGCCAGATATTGTGTAGGTGTCCATAGCTCTGTGGTTGAGCTCACTAGCTTATCAATTCATCCTTTCCACTACCTGAGTAACATGATAAACCCAACTATAGTTTGGATTGGCTGAGTTTTGATAATGCATTTGGCTATGTGTGAGCATGTTGTTCCCTAGTTCCTTGTGGAAATCATGCCCAACTCAGGGGTGGCAGTGGTGTTGAGAGATTGATGAGCACACTGGCTTATGGTTGGGTGGAACATTGCAACAACATAGCTAGTTGCGGGACATCTTATTCTCAAGATAAGTATTCTCTCTGTGTATTTTCTCCTGTAATGTATTTGTTTTTATGAACATATTGAATGCGTTGAAATGTATTTTCTTCCGTTGTATATGGATTATGCATATGTACATGTATTTTTTTATTTCAATGCATTTTTTGTTAATGTTCATGGGGCTAGATCCCTGGTTAGGTTGATAGACAATAACAGTTGTAGTCGCGTCCTCTCCATCAACAAGATGAGGGGAGGGGACATGAAAGCATGACTCATGTCTTCATATAACCATCAACCCTTTCAGATCAAGACGTCTCCATGAATAACCAAGCTTTAGTTTGAGGTCCCACTTCATGCATCCATGCCCCAAATTAGTGGTAAAAGGAAAGTAGGTTTTAGACATAATAGAAAGTAAACAAAGAGTTTAGGAAAGGAAGAACGATTGAAATGGGATTGGATATTAGTAGAACAATCAAAGGATGGGCATCAAATTACAAAGTCTACTTCATAAGGAACATATTAATTTTATTAAGTATCTTTCTTGAATATATTATGGGCATTAACTAAGCTCACCTACAAAACTAGTGAGTGGTTTTACTATGCTTGGTAATTTCTTTGTCATTAGAGCCAAATTTGTTTGGCATGGGGAGGAAACATTGTATATGCTATATGGAGCATCAAATTATGGGCTTGCCTTCAATAATGTTTCTATTTATGAGAATCAATCTTTTTTGGTATCTAACATGAGGGACATAACTAAATTCAATATCTTTCAATATATGTCCCATCGACTAACCCCTAAATTTTAAATGTTTTTTTTAAACCTAAATATTGATTTTAGATAGGGAACAAAAAGATGTAGGCATCTAAAAAACTTAGGCTACATCAATAATTTCGAGATAAAAACTGGTTGAAAGAGAATTATTCCCAATTGCAAAATCAATAGGTTTCTAGACCTAGCTTAATTAGAGAGAATTTACTAACTAGTTTGAAAATTGATCGAATGAATAATCAATCAGACCAACCTCCCTATAATGAGTCACCTCAACTATGGAATACCCTAATATTCTAGTTTGGCATTTCTTAGTGGTCCAACATCAACCAAATTAGATTAAACACTAATCTCATGATTTTAATCAGATATCTTTGTTGATCTATTACCAACTAGATAATGTCTCATTAGCTAGCGAAGAAGACATATCATGTTATTATTATATTCTTTATAGGTAGGGAAAATTTGAGAGAACAAAGATTAAGTGTGACTCAAACATGTTTGAGATCACAATTTGATAATACAGGATCCATTTTAGTCTCCTCAATTTTTTTTTTTTTTTTAAATTGATCCTTAGCATATCCAATCCATCGATCCTCAGAACTAGCCCCTTAGAATGGTGCATCTAGTAAGGTAGGAATTTTCCATGTTCTAGATTTCGTAGGGGAAAACTTTGCATGTACTAGGATTTTGTAGGGACTCGAGTTAAGGTTCTACAAATATGGAAGAATATCTCAATTACTTAGAGGACCTTTATGAGGGATGATTAATCTTATACAAGGGATTGGATATCCATGCTAGCCTAGGAAAATCAAGATATGGCGATTTATGGGTGTATGATTTCAAAAGAATTCAATTTCTACTAAATGTATAATTTGAGCATATAGATCTAGATAATAAAAATGATAGAAATAACTTGAAAGAGATCAACAATCTAACAAATTCACGCAATAAATGTGCTAAACATTAATCATTACACAAAAGAGAGAAGTCAATAACGTGAGAGAATTTTACATTACATCAAACTTCAATGAATGAAGTGGAATGAATTAAATAGAAAGGAAATTTGAATTAGGTTAGGAGGCAATTCAAATCTCTCATGTAGGCTAGTAAGGCTTAACTAGAGCCAAAGACCCTTAGTTAGCCATGTACACTCTCCAAGACTAATTTTAACTAACTCATGACTTCTTAAACACAAGTCATAACTAAGTGCATGCACATACAACTAAGTTCATGCACATGCATGAGTACAACATCCCTAAAAATGCTCAAGGAGGGTTCTACTCCCTCAAAATTGCTAAAAGGAGGTGCATGGAGTCCCTGAATAGTGGAGTAAACTATCTAGATTCACTCCACATTTCTATCTAGCAATGTGGAACCCTAAAATCAAGGAAAATAGGCCATAATTGAAGGAATTTTATTTCATATTCCAAAATAGACTTTGGAAGTTCAAAAAATGTAGATAAGGATGTTTTAGGACCTTGAGTTTATAAGCAAGCTCTTGGGCGACTCAGGTGGTTAGATTGATTGATATTTGTCCCATTAGAATCATGAAATCATAGTTTAAGTCACTAGGCAATAAAATAAATCTAAGAACAAGTTTATTTCACTCTAACACCACCCACCCACCCCATAAGCCAAACTAGATGAATAATGATTCAAGAGGATATCCAAGTTTGATCAAAATAAAATTATTCAAAAAGAAAAAATATTCTTAAATCAGTGTAGAGCTCGTCAAAAGATTTTGGTGACATTCGTTTTGTGCAAAAGGACCTCTGAACGTGAAATTTATTGAGTTCTGAAGTTAAGACAAAACATGTAGAATGGAAAAAAATGGGCCACATGGCAAACCCATAGGGTGTTACATGGCATGCACATTCAACACATACAATCAGAAAATAGGTGATGTGGAAGCCCTAGAAAATGCCACATGGAGGCTTTAAGGTGACATGGTAGACACGTTGAACATATGGCAGGTTGACAAGTGCCATGGAAGGTGTTTATGTGGACCAACCTGGGCTTGCTATGTGGTAGCCTGGTTGACACTTTATTGATTTCTTTACCAAAATATATGGAGTTAGGAAGTATCAAACACCCAACCTCCTCTCCTACTAATTCTCCACCATATCCTCCTAACCATGCCTTGCGCCTGGCAGTTCTTAACCATATAGGTTGCAACTTCTATTTGAAGTTGAACTAATGGTTATTTTGAAAAAGGTACGAGCTCAGGTCTTAGCCCTCGGCCTCAATGTGTTCACCAAATATATGCCATCCAATGGATCCACATCATACCATTGAATCGAAAGTCCAATGGACAAGTCACCACGATAATGCAATGTGAGCCAACCACAACACTGCCACATATCCAACAAACAAACCATATAATATCACATTAAAACAGGAGGAACGTTAGGCCCGTAGGTTTAACCCCGAGACCTCTGTTCCCCATTACTAACGTGTTACCAATGAGCTACGACCCATCCTGTTGATGCAGATCAATGAGATTTGATTTTAAGTTTCTTGGGATGGGTAAGCCCAAAATCGGGTGCATGGTCACCATTTCGGGGCCCAAAACACCATATAAACCCCTCGTTCAAGCCACAAAAACCCAAAGTTCGGCTGTACTATGAACAGATCCCAAGGCAGGGCACATGGTACAGTCCGTACAGGTGTAGCAGAGGGTTGTATCGCTTTTCATGCCAAAGGAGGTCTCAAGTAAAGATATTCGAGTTTATACTTGTCCTTCTTGAAATTTTTGGAGAAATGCAATGGTGCAGTCTATTTCTGATTTTGACTAATAAAACTCAGAATGTTTTCTAGAACTAATGTATGTAAGCTTTTGAAGACTTAATAAGATCGGCTTTCTCATTAAAATTGACCTGAAGATGTAGCCCAGGAGGGGTGAACTCCATTATCATCTGCTGTCTACAATTTTATGCTTTGCATACTTGTTTATTTGCTTATGTGGTTTAATTAAGAACTTAAATTTGTCTTTTAAAAAGTATTTTTATGAGGTTAATTATTCATTTTTTCACATGCAGTCTTTATGGTTAAAAAGATCCTGAAAATTTCAGATCAAATAATGTAAAAAAATGGGGCATGACAATTTGCAGCCATGTTAGGTACCTATGTACAAAATATTTTCTAAAAATTGAATAGGATGGGAAAACCACATGAAAAAAAACCACACCATAAAATATAATGTAAATGAGAAGGATAAATAACCTACTTAGAAGGAGCCTTCAATTTCAAGGCAATTTGTAGCTTGGTAAACTGCTTCTTAATGAAGGGATCTATGAAGATCCCTGGAAACATTTTTTGAAATCCTCCTTCTCTTAAAGTGTATGTAAGCCCATTCACGAGATGCATACACATTCAAGTGCTTGAATGATGGTTCTTGACCACTCCTTGCTTTGAATGGCAGAAACCCCTTGAATATTTTGTGTGGAGCTTGGAGAATTGTATGAGAAGACGTTGTAGATATGGAGTATTAGGAGACATTTTGGAGGTAATATTCAATGAGAAACTAAATTGGGACAATTTATTTCAAATATCATGAGCCTGAAGAGACATTTGGGAGGTCTTCTTCAATGTGAATACAATTTGGGACAAGTTCCCCAATGGATAGTAAAAAATTGTCAATCACCTCTTCTTCTGGGTATGTAAAAGGGTTTTCGTCACCTAAGTGGTGGATCATGGATGTGCATATGTCCCCATAGCCCATTTGTTGCAAAGCTTTTGGGGACTCTTTCATCCTCTCAACAAATGTGAATGTATCCTCATAGGGCATATGTTGTACTAAATTATTAAAATTATTAAAATTAGCCTAAATGATTAAGATTATCCGAAATTATTAAAATTAAATATTTATATACATATAATTCATTTGATTTTTGATTTGGCTAAATTAATTAAATTCCTTTTTATACATATATTAATATTATTTAGTTAATTCATTTGATTTTCTATTAGTCTTACTTAGAAGGAGAAAGAAGAAAGAGAGTTGAATGGTGGTGATGGGTCAATACTAGAAATAGAAAATGATGACTTAACCTTGAACGAATCAACAAAATGAAGTGATTTATTAGGACCACAATTGGTAAGAAAGTGACTAAAAATGCATTAGAGTACATAATTGGGAGGTCAATATAAAACATCATGTCTACAACACATAAAGTATATATACAAATTTGAAAGTGACTTAAAAGACACCAAAGTACACAATTAACACTGATCCATATAGAACATCTTGTCCATTACACGAGTTTAGGCTCTCACATAAAGGATATGAAAATCCTTCAACATCTCGAAATGTCTTGCATTCTATCCACGTGTCATCAATCTTAGAGTGTCCAAGGAGTATCATAATTGAATGAGAGGTTGGTTCATAGTTGGGGAAGACCTATAGTAAATGTCATTCATCTACATATATGGACCAATGTTTTTCAACACAAGTTTGATTAAAATCAAATAGTTGATATTAGGTTTACCTTACAAACGGTTTATCCACACAATCTTAAGAGTGTCCACATAGTATCACAATCTTAAGAGTGTCCACATAGTATCATATGTGAATAAAAGGTTCATGGTTGGGGAATATCTATAGTAAATATCATTCATATGTATATATGAACAACGTCTTTTTGAACACATGTTTGATTAACTATTAATGTTTTAGTTTTACTTTAAAGTGTTCATACACCCAATCCTAAGTTGTTCAATATATAATGCATAAATGAATATTAAATTATATTGAAAAGGATCATTGAACATTAAGTTTGGTATACAAATTTGAGAAACATAAATAGCAATAAAGTAGACCAAATCCATTCTAAGCACACATTCCATCATTTTACATATAAAATCCATGTTAATAACCATTTAGGAATCGAATTATCTAATAGATAAATATAATCTAAATATAAATATAATCTACCATTCATTGCAAGCAATACTTCTATAGATGAGCCAACAAGGAGCATAATCAACATTCCTTGGAAGTTTCTATGAAATCTAAGTATTGACTATCGAATTCAACTATGCAATCACTATTTCATATTAAACTATGTCGTTTTAAAGTATGGTTTGTTGTCACCTATTCTTTCCATTCTTTCAATTCTCTGTTGCTCTGCATTGTATCAATTCTTTATTTGTTCACATTCTCAATATTTTTAAAGTTTATTTCAATCATGGAAAGAGGTAATGTTGATGCTCATATAAGGAGGGAAAGAAGGCCAATTACAAGTGACAAGTTAAATTAAACAAATAATAGAATCTTGAACACAATCATGTAGAATGTAAAGGTAACCATTCTTCATCGATTATAGTCCAAGGTTTAAGTTTAGACAAGAATGATAGTATTCTTAAAGGCTATACATTAGAGGACATGATGTTCGGGGAGTTTATGGTGTTGAATTCAATGAGTACTCCATAATATCAACTGTGCTAAAACATGGAATTTCATAACCATCATTTCTTTATAGGATAAATGGTCTTATACATACACAGATGAAAGGGTATGTTATAGTTTTAATTAAACAAGACGAGAAAGAAATAGTTCTGAATAATTTAATGGAAGACACATGAGAAAATTAGCAATGCTCAATGTTTCGAGTTGCTAGGTGGGATCATCATCAAAAGAACTTATATTAAATTCAATGCAACTTTAATAAAATTAAGATTATGTTAATCGTTTTGTTTCAATCTTTCTTCATACATAATAGATTTAAAAATAAGATCAAACTACTCCCATCATGATTCCAATCAAGATTGTGTAAAAATTGTATTTATATCTTAGTATTACTAAGATGTGTAATTATATGTTAGCATTACTAAGATGTGTAGCAAAGTTGAAACGCTTCATATCTCATTTTGCAAAATAATTAAAATGATCGTTCATTTTTAAAATTTTATGAAGTCTTCGTTGAGTTCACCAGAATAGGCGCAATAACCATATAAATAAGAAAGATTTTAATAAAACAAAGTAACAAAATTCATTTTTATTAAGTTCTAAACATATACAACTTGTTAGTAACATTAACTTGTAACTTATCCGAGTCAAAAGTCACAAATTACATAACTCTACTAATATGTTCATTGGATGTAGCTTTGGTGGCTGGGACTAATTATTGCTACCCTCTTAGGAGAGGAGCTTGTGAGCCCTTAAGATGGCTATACCTTAATTCATGTTTGAATTTACCATAGTTCTATAAATACCATAGTTCCTTGATTAGTGCTAGCTTGTTCTCAAAAGCCAAATTGTCATTTATCTTTTCTTCTAATTTTCTAATATTGGTTATTAATATTTCTATATTATTGACCTCTCCTTTTTGGGATTATTGTTTCTTTTTTTAATTTTCTTTTCCATTTTTTTTAATGAGGTGAATTGTTCATATTAGACTAAATAAATAGAGGAAATAAATTGTGTCCTTTATTAGGTCCTTAAATGCAATGTTGTGATTTCAATCTTTAAACTAAATACCTGTACCAAAAAGTAATGCACATTTAATTTTTGAAACTAAAGTGGCACAAAATTAAGATATTGTGTCATCAATTTCAAAAGATAAATATAAATCAGATTAAAGATGAATAAAAGTAGAATAAAAGTAGAGTATTTTGTAAGGATTTTAATATTATACTAAGTATAGTATTCTAAGTGATTGTTTTGGATTAAAGAAACATGTTTATAAATAGGTAGGCAAATATTAAATATGAAACATAAAATTAACAGTGAAATGTGTAAATTTTGACTAATATTATGATTAAAAAACATATTTTATGTAAATATAGGTCATATTAGATATTAAAAATAAAAATGATCAACTAGCTAATTTATTTTTTGAAAAAAAACCCAAAAAATAGTAATAGGCCTAATTTTGCCCCTAAAAATTACTCTGAATAAAAGTTAAGTGTTAAGTTAGGATTTCTAAAGTACAAGTCTACTTTGAAATGTGCCAAAATGGAATTGGAAACCTAGTTTTAAAAACTCCAATTTTACAATTTTCTTAATATTTCTTTAAAAAAAAAATTACATTAAAATCAATGCAACTTTAATAAAATTAAGATTATGTTGTTTTTTTTCAATTTTTCTTCCCACTTAATAGATTTAAAAATAAGATCAAACTACTCCCATCATGATTCCAATCATAATACATACCATTTGTGTAAAAATCTATTTATATGTTAGTATTAATAAGATATGTAAACACTTTATATGTTAATATAGCTTAGATGTGTGGCAAAGTTGAAACGCTTCAGATCTGCTTTTGCAAAATAATCAAAATCGTCGTTCATTTATATATCTGTTAAAAAATATCATATTTAAAATTGTAGCTGTTAAAAAAATATGAATCCATCAGCATTCTGAATTGGTCCACATTGATTTATTTATCTTCTCAGAAAGAAATATTTTACATTTTCTTTTAATACAGAAGGAAATATTTAACCTGTTCAAACTGAATGGAAATCATCTCACACGAACCTAAAATTTTACGAAGTCCTCTATTACTTCACCAAAATATTAGGAGAATAGGCGCAATAATCATATAAATAAGGAAGTTTTTAATAAAACCAAATTAACAAAATTCATTATTATTAAGTTTTTAATTAGATTAGTTTTGATGTAGCCAAAACATGATTTGATTTTTTTTGGTTATGAAATAAGAATCATTTTAGAAAAATATGAATTGATTTTATGGTACTATTTTTAAATTAGAAATAAACAATTATAAAAAAAATATTAAAAATTAATTTGAAATTGATTGATGGATAAATAAAAGGATACATGAATAACTAGTAGCTTAGTAGTTGATACATACATAATGGGCAGTTTATTGGCACACAACATTCAAAAGAGCAATAAAAGTAACTAAAAAATATACAACTTGTTAGTAACATTAATGTTTGTGGTGACTGGATGAATGTGGTTAAGGGAGAATAACAAGAGGGGGATAAGGCCTCCAAGGAGGGTCTACTATTGATGTTGGGTCAATGGAAGATCCCATAACTGGTTGATGGTTGGCCTCATGAGTATTACCATAGACCTTTTATTGAAGGGGTTGCGCTGTTGTGACACTTTTTTGGACTCTATTCTTTCTAGGTGGGATGCTTTATACTTACAGTTTGCAACTATAGACATATTACAGATTAACTTTGAAACTGCTGGTTTATTTTTTCCATTAAGTTAAAAATACTTTGAACTGTTTTATGATTACATTGGAGGCATATTACTCAGAAATGTTTCTGGTATTACATGTAAACATTACAAGTTTTTTTTTGGAACTTTGGTTTGCCAGGGACTGATGTTCATCCCTCTTTGTTTGTTTGGACCTATATGGTTTTTACTGAATACACAATGCTTTGCATCTACAAAATGTAATTTTGTTCTAGAAAGATGAAATGAAATTATGTTTTTTTCCCAAGAAAAAAAAACATCAACTTGTGATCTATCACGGCTTGGGTGTGGCTCATCTGCTCATTAACAGTTCAGTTGTTATGAAGTCATTTGTTGTAAATTGGAGGTCACTAGTTCAAATCCCATTAGGATTTAACTGTATAGGATTTATGTGTCCAGTGAAATTCAATTCTCTAAGTGACTAGTAACTTGTGAGCGCAATAAAGTGTTGGTAAACATTTAAGCTTCTCAAATGAATTTCAGTATAAGAGCAATATAATATGAATAAGACACAAGTTTTATTGTAAATGGTTGTGACTCAAAATTTCCACAAGTACGGGTCAAAAACGAACTTCAAGTGCATCATCTACAACCAAAGAGTCACACTGACTCCCTCAAAATCATCTGCAATTCTCTTAACTGACTTATGAGCCCAATAACAAGTGTTGGTAAACATTTACGTTTCTCAAATTTTGTTATGTGAAATATAATAGTTCTATGAATTTCAGTATAAGAGCAATACAATATGAATAAGACACAAGTTTTATTTTAAATGGTTCTGACTCAAAATTTCCACAAGTGCCGATCAATAACGAACTTCAAGTGCATCATCTACAATCAAAGAGTCACACTGACTCCCTCAAAATCATCTGCAACTCTTAGTTCCAATACGATTAAGATCAGCATTACTATTGAATCGGCAAAACCGTTTTCATCATCAAATATTCAAAACCTATATCATAAACAGCGCGATCACAGGCCAAAGGCCTGATAACTTAATCAGTGGCTGTCTTGATGTAGTTCTTGGTGTGTTTAAATGAATACCAAATCAAATTATCACCAGCTATTTCACATACCATAGCCTTCATATTTCGACCGAATATTCGCCCCATAACACTTCTAAAAATTGTAAATTGTAAAGAAATATTGGAAGATAGTAGCCTAAAAAAACCTTCAGATTTCGACCTGGCATTCGCAATAAAACTTTTAAAATTATATAGAAGTAATATCGGGACAGGCAGCAATTTTAGTTTGTTCAATTTGTTCCAAAGATAGTAGCCTACAGAAGCCTTCAGATCTCTACCTAGCATTCGCCATAAAACTTTTAAAATTATATAGAAGTAATATTGGGATAGGCAGATATTTTAGTTTGTTCAATTTGTCCAGAAGATAGTAACCTAAAGAAGCCTTCATATTTCGACCTAGCATTCGCCATAAAACTTCTAAAAATGTACAGAAGTAATATTGGGACATGCAGCAATTTTAGTTTGTTCAATTTGTCCAGAAATATAAATGTGGGAATCCATACTTATTTCAGCATATTTTCCCAGTTTTATTAAAATAAAAAATATGAATGTGCTATGAAGTCACTTTGTATACTTATGTGAAAATAGGGTTTATACAGTAGATTCCAAACCAAGAATATGCTCTCTGTAACTTTATTATAGACAAATTGCAACCTGTAATGGCAAACACCAAGAAAACCTAAAATTCTTGTTTAAGCCACACATTTGCGGTAGAGTTTTAAATAAATTTGGACTATAACAAGTAATATCCGACCCTGCAATAAAAAGCAGATCATAATACTTTGAAAATGAAGCAGCAGGCTTTGGATTTTGCATGTTATATATACGTATTCATATTCTAAATGTGTCTCTCTTATGTCCAATCTGACTGTATGTAATGAAATCAGTCATAATGCTGGCATATCAGGAACCAATGAATACAGAAGATTATAACAATCATCGAACAGCAATATTCCGTTCAAAAACCAGATAGCTACAACTCAAAATCAATCCCGAGAAATATTTTACAATAGCACGGATCATTCCCCCTATTTTCAGCAATTTCTCGGTAACCTACAAAGCGCCAATATTGGATGACGTAAGATAATACAAAGGGAAAGCGTGGGAAGGATAACATATTGCAGCGGCGAGTCTCCACATTAGCATCTTTGTTGAAAGTATTGCAGGACCAAACCAACAACGTAGAAGACGACCAGGAGAGCACTTTATCTTTTACTTACAAATATGAGCTAAACAAATGCTTCCTTCCATATATTGATTTAATGCGCGGCCGCCATCATGAGAATCAGCTCCAAATTATTCTCACCAAGATATAGATCTGAAAAACACAATGACAACTCCTGTTAGTGGTGGCCTGCAGAAAGGAGGTTGTGGGAGAGAAGATCTTAACGTTGCTCCTGAAATATGGATCAAATAAACAAAGAAACAATAAGATCTGGAAAACACAATGACAAACCCTAGTAATGGCCTGGAGAAACGAGATTGTAGTGGAAAACCTGGAGAAACGAGGCTGTGATAGAACAGATCTTAACGTTGTTCTGGAAGTATGTATGAAAAGTATACTATCATAGCCACAAATAAAGTGGCGGCTAAATAAAGATAGGTCGCAGAACAGATCTTATTTTTGTTTCTACAAGTAAAGTGGTGGTAAAGTGGCTGGTGAATATGAAATGAATCTTTGTTATACAAGTAAATGGCAAGTGAATACAGATAGATACCACTATCATGAAATGACTCTCTGCTATACATTTGTTACACTTGGAATTAATCCTTTCAAACAAGTCCAAAATTTAAGATAACATCTAAATACTTAAAACATAATAAATAATATAATTGAATAGAATATGTAAACTACCTATATATAAACAACTATAAACAAACAACTATAAACAAACCAGCATAACTAGATCTTAAATGTTATCTTACCACTTCAACCTTAAATCTTAAACATGAAAATACCGTGTAAAAAATCCAACTCTTCCACCTTAAACATGAAGAATAAAACAAACATTTAATTGTTAAAATTTATAACTAAAACTTCGTTAAACCTCTTCTAAAGCAGATATGAAAAAAACTATAGACAATATCTTAAACTCCCTATATAAACAACTATCAAGAAACCAGGATAAATAGATTTTAAATCTATAAAGCACTTAGATCTCAAACCTGAGAAGGATAAAACCAAAAAGTTAAAATTTATAACTAAAATATTGTTACCCTTATTCGGCCTTTATACTTTTACATAACAGAACCTAAATCTTAAACCTGCAAAGGGATCAATAAAAAAAACAATACAAACACTTTAATCAAATTATTGTTAACCTTCTTCTGTTTGAAATTTAAAAGCAGCTTTCAGAGATCAAAAGTTAAGATTGATCTTCGAAATTTTGCTATCTCTCCAACCTTAATGAATAAAGTATATCTCTGCTACTATAGTGTAAATTCATCTATCATTCTATAGTCTAGAAAAAAAACTGATCAATTTATTGATTAGTTTCTATTTCTATGCCTAATACTGAAAGCAGGTATATGCAATAACTGATGCTCACCTCTTCTAAACTTGTTTAGGTTATTCATGCAGGCAAAAGCGGGGACTTGCAAGGTCAAGAAAACTCCCGGTACCTCTTTGCCACTCTTCTGCAAAAGCTCAAGAGGGATAACGCCAATCTCAACTTCACCAAATCAGTCTGATTCTCATACTAAACACCACAGAATCACAAATTATTTCTAAACTTGGATCATACCGATCTCCATCAATCAAAATATTACTTATGGAATGCATTGAAAAGCACCCAACTGATCATCACCAATCATAATACCACAGATTATCAAATTCACAGGAAAATAACACAAGCTGTTGAGAGTGGTTGAGTCTGTGAGTTTATGATCCTTGGCTTGCTTCATATATGGTGAAGGATGGCTATAAAATGGCTGTCCACCGACTCAACGCTGCAAGTGGGCATGCCCATTAGGGCAACAGGAATGCAGAAGAAAAAATTAAATGGCAAGAATGAGAGTACTGAATCAGTGAAAACAAGAAATGGCATCCCTGACAAACCAGGGAAAATGCATGGATTGCATAAAGGCTTTTTCTCTTGTAAGTTGTAACCGCATCGTTCCCATCTGACAAGGGTAGGACTAGGGCATTTACTCAATTTCTTTGTATGGTTGTAATTATGACGTCTGCCTTTAGGGCCCATCTGTTCTGTCTGTCTGTGTGTGATGATGCCCCCCATTTGGGGCATTTACCAACTCTGCAAGGACGTAATGCAAAATTTCCAAGATTAATCATCACTTGGCTGGTACGTTTATTCAAGTTCTGGAACTCTCATAAATATCATGCAGACGCAGAGCGATCCTTCACCTTGCCTCTGATTATTCGTTGACTACGGAGGGCGCTTGGACCTTGCACGTGGCGCCAACCTGATCGTTCAGGGCTACAATCCCTAAAAGCTGGGTAAATCTGGAGTGTGCTCAAACAATGCTGGCCCGTGATATGCTAAATATAAGCTTTCTACTGGCTTGTACTCTGTACAGGATGTCGCCCCTTAGTGTATGATGCATAAAGTCCTGTTTTTTTATACTCTTCTTTGCTGTTTCCTCGTTTATACGCATTAACCCTTTAGCTCTTTCATTGCTTTCATCTACGATACTAAGGGTAATTCTCACGTACCATCTATGACCTGGAGATCAGTTGATATTTGCATTGCTATCATCTATGATACGTAGGGTTATTCTCATGTACCATCTATGCCCGGGAGCTCGTTTGATATTTTATTATAATCCAGATGATTTTTTATTTTAATTCGTTTAAAGTTTTAAAGTGATGCTAAGCCATCTGAAGGCTTTCTTCTTCATTCACAGTGGAAAACACAGATACAAGGAGGTTAGTGGAAAACACACATACAAGGAGGTTGCATAGAAGCCTGAACAAGTAGAGGAATGGGATGTATTTTATTTGTTTGTTTTTATCTCTTTGGTAAGCTTTTCACACAATGGAAAGCACAGATCCAATTTTATTGGAGGTTGTGATCTAAATAAGAAGATCGATTCTTGAAGATGGTGTTACCAGAAGAATTTGAAGAAGTAAGAAATATGTTAACACCAAAAGGTTTATGGCAGACCTTTCATGGAGATGAGTATGATGTATGGGAAGTCTAATTTGTTGAAATTACAAGATATGTGGCATTTCATATATCATAATCATCTCTATGAAAGGTCTGCCATAAGCCTTGTGGTGTTAAGAGATTTCTTACCTCTTCAAATTCTTCTCGTAGTGGTTTTGGTAGCACCACCTTCAAGAATCAATCTTCTTGTCCAAATCACAACCTCCAATAAGATTGGATCTGTGCATGTGTTTTACACTGTGTGAAAAGGTTTACCCAAGAGAATAAGTAATGGATCAAGCTGTGGGCTCTTACACCATGCTAAAGAAAACAATGGAAGCAGAAAAAGGACAGAAACACAATAGGCTAATTGAATTGCCTCGGCAATTGGATTACCTTCTCAATATTAAGCACCAGTATTTATAAGACTACATAACACTAAAACCATAGGTAAATACCATGGGTCATCAAATACTATAGGCCACTAATTATGGTTAATGTGACCAACTCAACTACTCAACTAACTAACTAATTAATGCACTATTGATAGTGGTCCTTTGAGATTAAAAATCTTAACATTTTATGCTTTAAAACCAATCAAAAAGGAAAATCAATATGGTTAGGATATGGCAGGTTACATAAGTTTTTTAGATACTTTGAAGTTGCTCAATCTTTTAATCATGTTTCTATAATAATCTTTTAATCATGATTCTATAACATTGTGGGCTACCAAATGAAATGAATATGAAAACCATACCCTTAAACTCACTTTCCTTCAAAATAACATGCTTAACAAAGTCTTACACCCAAATACTCATCTCATTCACATTATAATTAAACCCAATTCTCATTACAATTTACTTATTACTCATCCTTCCATCCCATACTTCTTTCAATGCTTTAATTACAGTCTCTAGAACCTTTTGCTCTAGTACCACTCATCTTCATTGCTTTTGTCTATAATACCACTCATATGATATCATTGCTCTCATCTATGATACGTAGGGAAATTCTCAGGTACCATCTATGACCGGGAGATCATTTGATTTTTCATTATATTCCAGTTTTTTTTGTTTTTAATTAGTTTTTAGTTTTACAATGAGGCCAAACCATGGGGACTTCCTTCTACTAATGTGATTCTTCCTGCTTTAATTCTTACGTCATTCAGTACAATAACTTTTCTAAAAATTCTATATGCCTTTTTCCATTTCATTGGATTCCACTTCAGGCGTCCTTTCAATGGTTGTCATTATAGTGAAACATTTTTCACTGTGGTTAAAGTTACTTGGAAAAGTCATCGTGCATACTTCATATTATAATTATATATCGTTAAAATTTCATTGACTTATTCTGTACCGCAATAATGTTTAAAATAAATCATGAAAAATGTAATGGATCAACTAATTGTTTTAGTTTACAATTAAATTAAGATTATAATTTTTTTTTTTTTAAATATATTAATCAAATTAATCTAAAAATATTAAAGACATTTTAATCAATTTTAAATATATTAAAAAATAAAAATAAAAAAACTTAATTTTAAAATTGTTTAAATTAAAAAAAATATAAGGTTAAATTGAATTTCAAATTACTTTATTTTTTAAAATTATCTATTTTTTTTAATATCCCAATTTTTAGATAAGATAGAAGTTATTGATTTGATAATAATGTGTAATATTATATAAATTTTGATTTGGAATACTTTTAATATTTTATTTAAATCAAAATAATGGTTTTATATTGAGCTAAAATGTAATAGTGTTATACTTAGTATGAACAAGAGTGTTATAATAATAAAGTATTATTATATAAATAATATCAAAATATTAATTATATTTTAATTAAAAATTATTATTTTTATTTAAATTATATGCTATTAGATGAACCGGGATGGCTTGGGATAAATATTTGGTATGAAATATCACAAGTTATATTGAAAAGTTAATGAATATAGATATACTTACACTCACATCTTCTAACATAAGAGTTTTTAAATTTAAAATTGAATATGACCTTTGTATTTTACATTCCTTTATTTTTATTTTTATTTTGTAGATAACCATGAGTTACCTAAGGTCCTTCAAGGGTGGTTTGTCTATAATTCAATGAGCACAAGACACAATGTCCTTTAATAGCATTTTCACTGCTTAGGCTTACTTTTAAAAATGTCATATTTGTTCTAGAGTAACCCTTTAAAATTTCCTAATTCTCTCTTTGATTTACACTTTGAAAGTGAAGTGGATCCTGATGTGAGATGGACAGGAAAATAACAAACAAGACCCTCATTGGGTTCCAAATAAGTCTCTGTTGAAAGCGGTGAGCAGTCATTCGCAAGGTATAAGGGTCACACCTTCAATTAACCAAGGATTTGGGGTGTTTTCCTTTTTCCTCCAACCATGAATCATGCTACGATTTCAATTGTCGATGCTAACCAAATGATCCTACAGAGGTGGACTATGACATTTCCATGGGATGGATGTTGGAGAGGAGGCACAATGTCAAGCATATTGCTACATACGAGAGAGTGATGGAAGGACCAAGGAGATTTGAATGCCCCTCTCAATTCATTAATATCGGGTGACCAGAGGAGATGGAGAGGACTTATGTGAATCATCCTCCGAGGAAGTTAAAAAAATCTCAATATCATTATAGGGAACAAATTTAGAGTGATGGGCATCTCCTCCAACCCACTTTTATATGATAATCCTTCATTTGGTATCACTCCTACATTTTTCATTTCATTATTATTTGTATTATTTACCCTAAACTTAATGAAACTACTAATAATAAGTGAAGAATTTATTATCAATGTAATCTTTTTTCCTGGTATGAAAATTTTGAAAATTTAAGTCTTATAAATCCGTAAAGATTTCATCTTGTTCTTAATGGTTTCACCAACACCATATATCTTCCAAAAGTAAAACTCAAATTAAAATAAATTTATATTATTTTTTATATAAGAGTATTTACTAATTTTTTTTCTATAAATCTATACTCAACAAAATATAATCATCCAAACTATATATAAAACTAAAAATAAATATAATCATTGTATATTTTTTCATTTAAATTAAAAAAAATAAAAACATGTTTTCTTCCATTTAAATAAACTCAATATGCTATATGTTATGCTCAATATTTATGGGACTACAGTGGAAATTCATCTTACTACGATTTTATGTTTTCACAATCAAACATAACGCATTAAACGAACTCTAAACATATAGCATACTCAACAATGTGAGATAATATCCCAATGGGGAAAATGCATAAGGTGTGTATTTTTTTTTCATGTGTTTAGTAAAAATAATTAAACAAAGTCTTGATATAATTTTTACATTTAAATCTGCTAAATATAAATATATCTAATAAAGTGATTATTTTGTTAAAGTTGCATCGAGTATTTATATATTATCTAAGAAACAAAGGAACAAAATTACAATCATGTTTCCATCATGCTTTATGGTGGCCTAAGAAGGTGAAACCACCATCCCACCCATGCAAAGATACTATCATGACGAACAATTTCAAAAGAAGGCCCTCTCAACAGAGGGAAAACATGCCCAGTAGCATGAAGAGACCATCAAGTTTTGACTAGCTGTACATAATCTAAATGACATACTACAAAGCATATTATCTAAGACAAAAAACAGAAAAACTGAAAAGCACAAGAAGTGTCTAACTCACTAGGGCACCGTCTAGCCAGGATAAGCACCATGAGAAGAGGCTTTGCGTTCTTCTAAGATTGGGTGGCCTTTAATTTGAAAATCTGGGGACTCTTCTTCAGGAAGCTTGATCGAGAAAGGCTCCCTCTTCCAAGACATGACCAACTTATCCATATCCAACTTCCTAATTTTCTTTTCCAATAGAGTAGCGAGTTGAATGGGAATATGAACTTCCAATCGTCCCCCAGAATTGAGATATGTACAAGATTTCTTCCTTATCCTGCATGTCCTTATGGCTCCATAGATACACTCTAAGAGACACCCCTAAGCACATTTCCTTGAGAAATCCCTTGCACCAATGTAAGCACGACTTCAAAATGCTTGTCAAACAGAGAATGCCCCCATTCAAAACTGTCATCCAGGTTGTTAAGGCCATCCACCATTTGATCCATGCTCACTCTCATCTCTAAAACCATGGCTTTGGAATCTCTCCATTTCTCCTGGATATCCTTCGTCATTAAGCCCATCATATTCTTGACGACCTAATAGTGATTGATTTTCCCAACTATGCGCATGAAGGCCAATTGCTGGGCCACAATTCCAATTTCCCATTCATCAATCAGACAACTAACTAACATCAAACTAATCAACATAACTCCCACTCCCATAATTACCAATCCCCCTGCGTATTGAAGCTCCCCAATTGTTATTTCCTCTTCTAGGCTTACCTCATTGATGGGTATCCACAAGTTCAATGTCGCTAGTCCTTTGGTTGTCATAGTCCACCAGCCTATGTAAATGAGAGGTAGAAAATTACAACCCAAAGCCTTCGATCCATCACAATCTCACCTTGCATATAAATTCAAAAATTCACACGTGGGAACTATCTCAACATCCCTTGGGAGTGAATGAGTTATGTCCTACTTCCCATCTCCTATCAGGTTCGAAAATCCAAATACCCTAATGCCATTAATTCTCACATTAAATCCCACTCCACCAATGTTAATCAATCTGCTAGCTCTCCTGCATACGCATCGAGAAATGACTTAACCTCTTGCATGTTCCCCGCGTGTTGGCACGTGGTCGCCACCCGCATCCCGGGATCTAATAAAGTGGAAGTTGGTGTTAGTATTTTTTATCTTATTCATCATATATCAAAGCATAAATGGATATCAAACTTGGGAAAATGAATAAAGTTATATTATAAATGGCATAGGTTTAAATTAAATTGAAAATAAGTTGATTCAATTTTTAAGCTTGTGAAATTCATTACTCATTGTAAATATAATGTTATTTTTTTCCAAAGGAAAAAAGCCATAAAGATTTTATTAATCAAGTAAAAACGAGTTTACAGGGATGTATATGCATATACTTTGCATTCGAATGTTTCATACTGCTGTGATTTTCAAATTCAATACTGTCATTTCACAGAAAACCACAAAATGCTCAAAAATATTTCATGTCAGTTACACTAAGACGTCAACTATTGTGAAGGATGCAGTTCCAACAAAAACCAAAGTTCAAAATGGAGATACTTCCAAATCTGTTGTCAGCCATAAACAAAAGTCATATATTAAGATGATCCAAATGTGTATTTTGAGGTAAAAGAGAAGCATACTAGTACATAGAAAATTGGTAGAGTCTGTTGTAGAAGATTTGAAGAAGAAAGGAGGGAAAGCCAAAAAATTGCAAAAATTAAGTCGAGGGAGGAGGTGGCTGCAGATCCATAAAAGGTCGATGATAAAATTTATATACCTCGGCCTCTTTTGTTTCCCATAATTTCTAGGTTCCATGCTAGATCAAGAGACCTTCCTTTGCGAGTTGGGTAGCTTCAAAGTTCCTTTCCCTGTATCCATGCCAGCAAGTAATGAAGTCAAAGTTTGTCTTGAGCGTGCAAACCTCTTCAAAAAGAGAAAGAAGGGAAATGTTTCTTCAATTCTGAATTATGTTCACCTAGTTGATCACAATAAGAGAATCCCCAAATATTTGCACTCGTTTACAACCTTTTTCCAAAGTGAAACAAAGAAGGAGTTTTAGAGCTAGAAGTTCAGCATAGTTGTTAGTTCGTTCCCCTAGACCCATCTAAATTTTGAAATGATGGTTTTGAGTTAAAAATAAAATAGCTCCTCCCCCACAATTGTGCTCTTGGGATGCACCATCAAAAAACAGTTAGGGAAAAGAGTGATCAATGGATTCTTCTAGAATAACACGGATTATAGGGGCATCTTTGATTTGTGGAAAAAATGAGAGAATGTCTAAGCCCTGATTTTCTAAGACTTCGGTTAAGGAAGCCTTCTCTTGAAAAATAGTAGCATTCCAGGAAAGCCAAATGCCCCAAATAAGAATGAGCAAAAGAGCTTTTATATGAGCAAGGTGTTGGGAAGATGACCATGCTTTCCATGCATCATCAAGGGAGAGACCATGCCATTTCAACCTAGTGTTAAGCATGGATTGAGAGTGAAACCAGACCTGAGACAAGAAAGGGCAGGAGATGAAAAAATGAGTAATGTTTTCCTCTGCATTCTTACACAAGGGACACCAAACTGACCTTCCAAATGAAGCTTTTGGATTCTATCCCAAGTGGGGATTCTTCTTGCCAGTGCACACCACATGAAGAGCTTTGATTTCAAAGGGCAGTTCAGCTTCTAGAAATTATTCTACAACCATAAAGTCTCCTCATGATGAGCAACAATGATTAAATGCTGATATCTAGTCTTGGGGGTATAACAACCATGAGCAGCAAATTCCCATATAAGTTCATCTGGTGAATCTGTGAATCTAATATGAGATTTTTGGAGACCATTTAAATACTAATTCCATTCTGCATTCTAGAGATCTAGAATATCTAAATCCCTACATCCCTTCCAACCCTAATGCCAAGTGTTTGTGGATGTTGGATCACTAATTTGATTGAGATGGTAAAAACCTTTGTGGTTTAAGAGAAGGATGAGCTGTTGAGGGAGAAATTGGCATTGCTATTTTCAGACCCCAAGGATCTTCTCCAAGTTTGAATTTTGATCCATTCTCAATTTTCTAGGCCAACCCACTATGAATAAGAGGAAAAGCGTTGCAAATATCTTTCCAAATAATTGTCCCCGAGGAAGGGGCTGAGAAAGCTGCATTCCTTATCCAATCCTCAAGAGAACTAGGAGCTATGTATTTGTGATAGACCACCTTTGTCCAGATACTACTAGTGGAGAGTAGACGCTATCCTGCTTTTAATGCGAGGGATTTTGAAAAATTCACTAAATTTTTTAGGCCCCAACCCCCTAGGGCTTTGGGTTTGGCAATCTGATCCCATTTCAGCCAAGGGAGTACTTTATGATCTTTTTCCCCTTACCAAAGAAATGTTGAGCAGATTTTCCTAGATTTCTCGAAAACATATTTAGGCATCCATGCTAAAGCCATCCAATAGATTGTAAATATAATGTTATAATAAAAAAAAATTCAAACTATAATATTTTAATAAAATAATTTAATTCAAAATATAATATTTGAATAAAAATATTTTTTTTCAAACATTTTAAATTAACGATATTATAAATAATTTGATTTTTAAAATTAGATTGTAATTTTGCGTACCAAGCCAAGTATCCATTTTATGTTATTGCTAGGGATTTTATAGCTTTCTTTGATCAAATAAGTTTATTTATCTTTTATAAATATATTATTAAAATATGTATGTGTAGGTATTGTTACCTCAACAAATAACACTCTTTCACGATCAAAGATAAGTGGACCCAATTTAGATGCGAGCACCTAAATGTAATGTGTGGACCCAACTGTAATATGTAGACCTAGTGCTATTATTGGAAATTATTCAAGGAAGTACACGTACTGGCACCTCAATGTAACCTCCTTCCTCTTTAGACACTACTCCTTGGGCCATAGGAGGGTCCCTGAAACATGGTAAGGATAGACTACAATAGACAATAGAAAGCACTTATATCCCTACAACATCTTTCAATTGTTAGTAGACCAATGTCTAATGGATTCAATGAAATATGTCTAGGATAAACAGTTAACATTGAAGTCTAGGAACACTTATCAATTTGTAACTTATTGTTGAAATTTTCTACAATAAAAACCAACAACAGAAAAGTGCAGATATCTCCCAAACCGACTATTAAAAACATACAAACTTTATCTCTCGATGACGAGCTCAGTGAGGGGCACACCTATTCCCCCTAGGGAGAACTTGTTTTGATAGATGAAACACCTGATTTAGCATTGATTTACCCTGAAGGTATGTAACTTCGACAGTCATAGAAAATCATAAAATTCCTTGGCCTCAAATTCCCCATGGGTCCTCCCGGATGACCTTTGATTTGACCCAAATATATCCTTTTTTGGCGATTTACCTTCTCTACATCTGAAATATACTAATACAACTAACAAATTCATAAATAACAATTAAATTTAACTTAATCTATGGCGGGAAATAAATATTTTTGGAATTTTTGGAAAAATATTAATTTTTAGTTTTTATCACAAATAGAACCATTTTGTATTTTTTGCATAATATAGTACAAGAAATTGATAAAAAAATATTCCAAGTGAATATGGGAGAAATAAAGACTTTATTATTTTCCATTAAGGCCACTGAGGAATCATGGTTAACGTTTCTCTCAAGAATTGGCAATCTTATTTTTATGAATTAGGGAAAATCCAAGAAACTCGAGGTTGTGTTGGTCTTAACCTAATTAGGGAAAAAGACATGATAAAGGCCTAATAGGAGAGACCCTACAAGGAATTATTTCCCATTCACAAGATATATCTTTCATACATATAAAACCCTAATTTACTCTTACCTTGAATGTCTTTAATGGTGGAAGAGAAAGATAACCAAAGATCTTACCACAAACGAAGAAAAAGGGAGAAAATAATGACCTACTAAGAATCTCTTTCATTAAAAAAACCTTGAAAGATTAAGTATCAACCTTAAACACCAAGAACATACCACATTCGAGCTTCAATGTTTGCCAAGAAGAGAGTTCACACCATTATATCAAGTAGATAAGAAAAAAACATGAAATCAATTTATTTGATCCCATGACCTTGAGATAAAATTAGGAGGAGTTGCCTTATTTATATGAACTTAGGCCAACATAACCTCCTTTACAATCCAACCAATCTAAAATGTCTAAAATAACTTAGAATGATTTTTCAGTGAGTTTTTTAGGGTTTGTCACCTACAAGTCTGGGACTAAAACCATACAACATAAAATAATGATAAATATGATGAATTTATACAACTTGGATGAAATGTTGAGCATGGGAGGAGGGTTTCATGCCCCATCTAACCCAAAAATTATGGTTTTTACCTCAACACCCTCCTCCTTTAGGTGGTATGACGTCTTTAAAGGATGACATTATCATCAATTATGCTTACTTCAGGCGAGAGGAGGGTCAACACGTCATAAAAGTAGGCCCAAGTGGGAATAATGAGGTGTGCTAAAATGTATATGACAACCCTTACACACGCAATCACCTTCTACAAAGCATAAACATAAGTGTGTCTAAGAGCCTCTAAGCCATGTGTCTAAATGGAGTCCTCCCAAGAAGCTTCAAACACCAACCCAGGGCCAAGGAAAATTTTAAGGATGCATAATTTTATGAAAGTCTAAAAATCTTGGCGAATTTTACTAATTCTTAAAATTGAAACCATAAAATGTTTGTAAAAATACTCAAATTTCTAAGGACTATATAGTTTTTGGGAAATTCTGGCTATTTTTAGAGTAAACGAAATATCCCATGGAATTTTGATGAATCATTTTAGGAAAAAATTGAATTGTAAAATCTTATTTTTGAAAAAAGGCTAAAATATACCCCATGGGCTAAATTTTGCTCCCAAAACTTTCCCTACCCAAGGCCCAAATGGCTCAACATGTCGGGGGACTTCTTCCCATTAAGGGGTAATAAACAATTCCACTAATCCAACACTTCCTAAAATGAAAAACAAGAGGACTTGTCATGACTAGGCCACATACCTTGAGCCTTGCTAAACCAACACTCTACATAAATCGAGACAAAATTTGGCATTTACATAGAAAAAGGGACCCATCCTTTGTGACAATCTGGTATGGAACACTACAGAGTATCTGGAGGGTAAGAATGGGCTCCAACTGCAATACATTCGCTTCTCCTGGAAATGCATCATAAAATATGAATATTTTGGGACTTTTAAACCTACACACACTTCAAATAACAAATTCATCAACTGCATCATAGGAAGACACTTTTATCCTGCCTTATTCAAATCAAAATGAAATGTAGTAAATAACAACTGCAATGCATGGGTAAAAATAAATGATGAAAACAAATGCTTATACAATATATTATGCAACCTACCTACCTATTCTAAGCACAATAAAAGAAATAGGTCAAGTGAAATCATACCACAAGTGAAGCCAGCTTATCATATTATTCATGTTAGGGCTTCTTGGACTTTTCCTTTGGCAATAATCCAAGAAAAAATTATGCCAATGATGAACTGAGTAGAATTCATTACCTCCATCGAAATGTAGCTATAATGACAGAAGGTATCATGTACCTAGAATTCTTCAAAATCTTTCCATATAGAACTACTTTTCTCACAAGCTCCTTCTATCCATGCTTGGATGGGTATCTAGTATTAACTACCTTGATCATATACCTATATTGCAAAATAAGTTTGCTTCTCAAAATGAATTTCAATACAAGCAATAATGTATGCACAGTGGGGTTGAAAAAAAATTGTAGTGTTTTTCATAAACCTATGTATATGCATGTCATCATTAAACACCTTCCAATGTCCCATATTATCAGGCATGGATGATTTGAACAATATTTCCATCTTCCCCTCTTTTACAAGGCCTTCATAGAGAGACAAGTTGGAGGGAGAAACTGTTAATGCATTTTCCTATTGGTTCTAAGCTCTGGGGACCACTTTGAAAGATATAGCACCGAAATATTCCATGGCTAGGGAGTCTGCCTCCATGTAACTTTTCAACATTTCATTTTTGTAGGAAACAAATTATTTTACTTGCATCACAATAAGGTTAGAGTCTCTAATAATCTTCAATTTAATATCACTATCTTTAGCTAACTCAAATCAATGCAAAGGAGCCTCGTACTTAACCATATTATTAGTACCATCAAATTCTAAATGAAAATAAAAAAAGAGAAGCATGACCCGATGGGGATGTTTTAATGATACATGTACCCATATTTGATCAAGATTTGACCCCATTGAAGTTCGTCGTCTAAAACATACCAGTAGATTATTCTTGTTCAAAACTTGTATTAGTCCCTAAGAAGCATGGTTGAGAATGATGGAAAAAATAAACTGTATGAGAATGAGAGCTCATATGCTCAACATCAACACCAAATATACCCATGTGTAGCCTTTTATTATTATTAATGCTAATAAATCATGACTAGACTGCATCCTATATCAAGTCCCACTAGCGTGGTTGGTATTCAAAGGGGTTTGTTTGCTAGGTGACCTAGGGTTTGAAACTTGGTTGTAGTGGGAGGAGACACCAAAGAAATCCATCCATCCTAAGGGTTGGTGTGGCACATCCCAAGTGCAATCCTCAGGTGATTTTGACCACTTAGATGACCCTAGGCCACATTTTCTTAGACCACAAGGCACTCCAACAAGTTAGGGAGATTCAGGAAAACTAAAAAAATATTTGATTTTATCATAAGTGAGCTTCATAGAAATTTTCAAAAACCCATACCCATATCATGCTCATCAAGAAAGTGTACAAAATCACTTCCATGGCAGTGATCATCACTAGAAAATAGACTGTCATACCTTTCATCCTCAAAATAACAAAGAGATGCATCCACCATGTATTTATGATTCATTTTAATAGAGGATGGATTTTCAAGGGTTTCTTCATTGTGTTTTGAATTTGCATTAAAAAATGAATTTGTCTTATCCAAACTGACACCCTCTTTGCTTTTGCATGGTGGTAAAATATTATGAGCATCTACCTTGGAACATGTGTGCCCCAAATGATTAAAATCAATACTCCCCACACTTGAAGAAACATAAATGGGAGGGCCAAGAAAGCTCCAATAATCATCAATTTTTTCGTCAAGCACAAAAATCCTGCCATTTTCTCCAATTGGTTCTTGTTCATATTCATATATTTCTTCTTCAAAGTATTTATGTAGGCCTTCATCATGAACATTGTAAACTATACTTTCCTATCTATGACATCATTCTGCTTAGGGGTGTGAAGGACATATATCTGCCATGAAATGCCATTTTGTAAGAAATATTCTTCAAAATTTTGGATCACATATTCACCACCATTGTATGATCTCAAACATCTAATGGGTTGACCACAATATTTCTCAGCCAATGCTCTAAGTTCCTTGAATCTTTGAAAAATATGACTCTTATTCTTCAATAAGCTTACCCATGTAAATCTAGAGAAACCATCAATAAAGGTCAAAATATACTTCATGCTAACTAATGAAGATTTCTCCATGCAATAAAGATCATTATGAACGTGCTCCAGTCGGTCATGTGCATGCCATTTTTTCCCTAAATCAAAGGTTTTTGATGATTCTTTCCAAGAATACATCCTTTACAAACTCCATCAGGTCAAACAATATTTGAAAGGATAGTTATAACCATGTTTTGAGTCACCACCATCTACAAACTTTGAAAGTTTAGATGGCTAAGTCGTTCATGCCAATTTTGACTTATGTCGTTTGTCACGTCCCCACCCCTCATCCTGACGATGGAGAGGACACGACCTATACACTGCTGCTGTCAAATGGGGGAAATAACCCATGGACATACAATAAAAATGATAATAAATAAAATGCATTGATCATAAGATACATACATGTTAGGGTTAACCTTGACTCGGGATTGAGTCAAAGGTGGTTTAGGTCTAGCACATGGTTTGGGAACATGGTTTGTTGTTGCCCATGGTATTGTCCCATGGTATTGCATGTGTTTAAGCCTTTATAAGGCTTGAGGAGGCTCCATTGTAAAGTGGCCTGGAGGTGAGCGATGGCTAGCTCATTTGGCTCGGATGGCTGGTTTTGGCCATGTAATGAAGATCTTCATTGGTGTTGGTTTTCCCCGCATGGGGTTTCCAGGGTATATTGTGTGTCTATCTTGAATGTTGCTTGCAATGTTTATTTTCTCGCATATTGTTATTTAATGTTGCTCGTTTATAATCCTAACAACTGGTATTAGATCCATGGTTTGGCTTGGTTATGCTCGTTGGTGTTGCTATGTGTGTGTGCTGTGGAAAATATTGTATGTCTAGAGTTGAGCAGAAGCGGTACACATAAATATCTGGTGAGCACACAAGAAATCACATGCTACTCTTGTGACAGAGGATGAGAGCGATCTGGTGGAAGAGCTGGGAAGCTCGCTGACAACACAAGCATGGAGATCGCGCAGGGAGGTCATTCAGGCTAGAGAGGAGAATCTAGAAGCCGGCGAGTGCGTCAAGCAAGAAAGTGAGCAATGAAAAGTGAGAGGATGAAGCAATGGATGGTGATGGTATAGTCACCATGAAGAAACATGAAAACAAAAAAATGTAATAGAGCATTTTGCATGTAAATGGGCATATGGCTGTAAGACCTAGTAAGGCATGCATACCCCTGGTAACTCACCGATAAAGTTGGGAGATAGACCTAGGTGATAGGGGGGTGTATGTAAGATTCCTCAGTAAAACTTTGAGGGGGGTTGGTGATTACTCCAAGTCAAGTTTAAAGGGGGGATTGTTAGGGTTAACCTTGACTCGGGATTGAGTCAAAGGTGGTTTAGGTCTAGCACATGGTTTGGGAACATGGTTTGTTGTTTCCCATGGTATTGTCCCATGGTATTGCATGTGATTAAACCTTTATAAGGCTTGAGGAGGCTCCATTGTAAAGTGTCCTGGAGGTGAGCGGTGGCTAGCTCATTTGGCCCGGATGGCCGGTTTTGGCCATGTAATGAAGATCTTCATTGGTGCTGGTTTTCCCTGCATGGGGTTTCCAGGGTATATTGTGTGTCTATATGTGGTTGATTGTTATAATGTTTATTTCTCCCTCATTATTATATTGCATTGCTCGTTATAATCCTAACAATAAATAGATGCATTGTAAATATAAATACATAGCGGAAGCAAAACACATGCATTCAAGCATTCAACATGTTCAAATTAATTCTGAAAACAAATACTGATGCAAAGGTAAGTAAACAAGAAATAAAAGTAAATACTTATCTTGTAATTGTGTTGTCCCGCAACTAGCTACATCGCTGCAATGTTCCACCCAACCATAGGCCAGTGTGCTCATCAATCTCTCAGCATCACTGCCACCCTCGAGCTGGGCATGATTCCACAAGGAACTAAGGAACAACATGCTCATACACACATCTAATACATATCAAAACCCAACCAATCCAAAAATACAATTGGGTTTGTCAAGCTACTAGGAAAACAAGCCAATAGCATAAGGGTTCCTTGGACTTACTCAGCCAAGCCAACAATCACACCCAAACACTATCATACCCTCTAACAAATGGGTCCCTTGGACTTACTCAGCCAAGCAAACATTTTGCATCAAACACAGATTCAACCAATTCATCAAAACACATCCACACACAACTGCTGGAAATGAGAAGGGGTTTATGGAAAACCAAGACGAAATGGATGAGGGGAAAACAACCCTGCAAGAAAAAATACGTTTTCATGAAACATTTTTGTGCAATATGGAGGAAATTCGGCCACCACAAACCCCCAAATTGAAATTTCAACTCAGAAAACGTCCCTCAGAATTGCTGGAGCAAAAACAACCATCATTCACACCCAAATTGGGAGATATTGGCTCCATAACCACGGAGAAACAAAAAAACAAATTTATGGGCATGGAATAATGAGGAAACAACAAAAATCATGAGGTAAAAATGCCCAACCAGCTCAGCTGCATGAAGAAGACCAAAAATGGCCTCTTGAAACCCCCAAAACGTGAATCACTGCTACATATTCACTCAACAAAACAATAACGAGATTTCCCAGCCCTAGCAATGAGGAAAACCACAACAAAAATGCCAAGGGAGGATCCCAGCCACTGAGCATTTCCCAATCCAATTCCCAGCCATGGGAAAAATGAAGAAAACAACAAAAAAGCGAGGGAGAATGCCCCAGCTATCTCCAGCCGTGTGAGGAAGAAAATGCATGGGTCAATCATGGTTTGGGAAGGAATTTCCAAGCATTTACTTGCCCAAGAAGCCAAAACACACTTTCCAAAAATGGGTGACTTTCCAAATTCGAATTTGACCTCCATACCTCTCCCATCCCAAGGCAATAACTTCCTCCACCAACTTTAGATGACTGGGCATAAAAGACAAAAAGGGTGGTTGACAACTTTAGGGGTTTACCCTTTGAAATTTGGCTTTTCCCCATTGGCTCAAGCGTTTGAATGTTTCCCCACCCTATTCCTTGTGAAATCATGCCCCCATCTCTTTAACGTTGCAGTGCATAGCTAGTTGTGGTATTTTCATTAGTTTGCATTTTACATGACGTCTCAAACATATTGTTCCTAGCTAGCACATAAACTATTGGCATTGATTTTAATTTCCAAAACCGAAAATACTAAATCCATGGTGGGGCCTTTGCCTTGAGATCCACACCATGATTTATTAACGCTTCTTACATCATATGCAATTCAATACCATGGGGTCAAAACTGGGGTGTTACGTCGTTGGTCTGAGAAATTAGTGCAGTTAGTCCAGTCGTATAGGAAACATTCAGAGGATCAAAGAACTTATCAAGGCTATATTTGGGATCCAAAACCCCTGAACCAATGGTTTCCCCCCAAGCCTAATATCCTTTACGATAAAGCGATTTGACCAAAACTCTATAGTTTTCTTAGTCTTTGTCAATTGGGAAACCAACAACAAATTTGCACTCAAAATTGGCACATGAAAATGTTGGATATGCAACCATGCTAGTATTAAACATATCCATTTACAGCAACAATGAGAGAAAAATCATAAGCGACATAAATCTTCTCTTTAGGAGCACGACTTAAGGTAGAGACAAAGAAGCATCCTTTTTTATATGATGAGTACATAAAGAGTCGACTATCCATTTGGTCTGATAGAAGTGGGCATGTAATTCCTGGGAATTATTGACAGAGAAGGGATAATGTTTAGGAGGTCGATTGGTCGAGTGTCTAGTAGATGCACTATCCTCCGGGTGTTTGACCTTTCCATATAAATCCTTCATATTCTTCCAACAGTTCTTCTTGACATGTCCCACGTTTTCACAATATCGACATGTATTCTTCTTACGATCCTTATTCATCAATGATGACTCTCCAACCTTCCTTGTTTTAGTTGGTTGGTACATTCTATTCATTGATGTTGCTGACCACACGCTTTAAGGTTTAGTTTGACCTTTCTTTTCAACATGTGAGGTTGGTGCTTGCTACCGAGCTTCCCTTCTTCAAGTAACTTCTGTTGGTACTTGATCAACAAATCACATAAAGTATAAAAGGTAAAATACTTACCATATTTCTTGCATGGTATCCAATTGGTGTGAAAGGAGGAACACATGACATCATATGGTTTCTTCAAATTCATCAAAACTAGCTCAATTAGCTATCCATCCTTCCTCATAAAATCCTTTCCACATTCACCCAATTTCAACTATAGCTCCTTAATGCAAATAAATAGTCCTCAATAAGATCAAAGGAAAGAGGTAAGAGATCAATTATTTCTCTAATTGCATTACTTCACCATCATTTATCTTATTGAACAAAATCTTGAACTTGTTCCAAATGACACAAGGAAAGTCAATCCCACTTGTATGGAAGTGAATCTCCATTGAAACGTAGGTCATGATAACACCTACGTCTTCATCTTTTTTAGCGTAGGTCATCCTTCTAATCTAATAAATACGATAAAATTTTAAGGATAGGTATCAAACAACAAATCTTCCACCCAGAGTCAATCAACACTAGATCCAAATTAAATTTTTGTCTCTCGACAATAGGGCTAGGTCAAATCCATCATCTTCGACACCATGTTGGGGAACCTATTAACCTTGACTATTGAACATAAAATAAATCAGAGAAGGGAACAATATTCTAAGAAGAGAGGTGGTTTCTAAAGACATCCTTATAACACTTAAGCACAACACATCATGATCAGAACATCACAAAGAATAATGAGTATGATAGACATCTAAAACCATGTTATTGGACAACCCATAGGGTCTGCTTTTTATAGTCTCTGGATCTAATGAACTTCTTGGAAGTAAGGAGAATTGAATCCACCAAGAGGGGTCATTGGTCCTAACGGTTTTCGTAAAATCTATAACGTCTCAAAGTTTAGTCGGTTGTTGTAGTCGCATTCATGGTAGTTCTGACCATTCAGTATTCTAAACAACTTATTATTCATTCGTTCTACAAACTTCCCTAGTAGAACCTACAGTCTCCTATCTTCTAATGACTAATTCTCTCCAGAATATCTAGAGGTGTGATGAACCACCAAGACCTTA
Organism: Pseudotsuga menziesii; assembly: GCA_001517045.1. Taxonomy (NCBI): domain Eukaryota; kingdom Viridiplantae; phylum Streptophyta; class Pinopsida; order Pinales; family Pinaceae; genus Pseudotsuga; species Pseudotsuga menziesii. The sequence goes on along the minus strand of LPNX010657483.1, from coordinate 170,280 downwards.
GGTTCCAAAAACCCAGTTGTTATATGTGGACTCATTGTTATGATTGGAAACTATTCAAGGAAGTACACCCGTGTCACCTCGATGTAACCCCCTTCATATTTATACCATGCTCTCTGGGACACAGGAGGATCCATAAAATAGGGTAAGGATATACCACCTATAATAGATAATAGACTTGTATAACTACACCACCTTCTGATTGTTAGTAGAGTAGTGCCTAATGGATTTAAAGGAATACGTCTACCATGAAGCTTTAACCTTGGAAGGATAGGAGAACTTATGAATATGTAACTTACTATTATAATATTCTACAGTAAAAACAACAATAGAAAATTGTATATATCTCCCAAACTAACTGCCAAAAACATGCAAACTTTACCTCTTGGCGACTAGCGGTGAAGGGCACACCTATTCCCCTAGGGAGCATTTGTTTTGATGGATAAAACACCTAATTTAGTACCAATTTACCCTACAAGGATGCAACTTACTCGAATCAAAACAAATTAGTTTATTCCTTGTCCCCAAATCCCCCAAGGGTCCTCTAGGGTGACCTTGGATTTTACCCAAATTTCTCCCTTTTTTGGATTGTTATGATACCTTGTCTGGATATTAAATATACTATTACAATTAACGACTTCATAAAGTAACAATTAAAGTAATATATAACACAAAATAAATATTTTTTGGATTTTTTTGCAAAAATATGAAATTTCTAGGGTTTTTCACAATATATGATTTTTTTGTATTTTTTGCATAATATAGTACAGAAATTTGATTAAAAAATATTCCAAATAAATAAGAGAGAAATAAAAAATTAAGTATATCCCCTTCAAGGCCACTAAGGAATCGTGGTTTGTGTTCCTATTAAGAATTGGCAATCATATTTTAATGAATTATATTGTCAAAACCAAGAAACCTTAGGTTTTGTTGGTCCTGACCTAATTAGGGAAAAAGAGGTGCCAAAGGCCTAACAAGAGAGACCCTCCAAGGAGATATGTCTCACTCTCAAGACAAATATTTCATGCATAAAAACCCCTAATTTACTCTTACCTAGGATGTCTTTGACTATGCAAGAGAAAGAGAACTAGGTATCTACTACAAACAAAGAAAAAGGGAGAAAAGAGTAACCTTGTAAGAATCCCTTTCCTTAAAAAAACATTGAAGTATTATGTATCAACCTAAAACACCAAGAAAATGTCACATTGAAGCTTCAAGATTGCCAAGGAGTGTGCACCACTATCCCAAGTAGACAAGAAGAAAAGTGAAATGACTTTATTTGATCCAATGATCTTGAGTTAAAATGAGGAGTTACCCTATTTATATGTGACTTAGGCCAACTTAACCTCCTTTACAAGCCAACGAACCTAAAATGTCTAAGATAAATTAAAATTAATTTTTAATGAGTTTTTAAGGGTTTGCCACCCACAAGCCGAGGACTAAACCTCATACAATGTAAAATAATGATAAAATATGATGAATTGCTACAACTTGTATAAAAATTGAGTATGGGGGAGGGTATATGCTCCATCTACACCCAACGTTGTGTTTTTTTCCTCAATGTCCCTCCTTTGGGTGGTACAAACTCTTCAAAGGATGGTGTCATCATCAATTTGGTTTTCTTGAGCCAAGAGGAGGGTCAATACATAATAAAATTAGATCCAAGTGGGGATAATGAGGTGTGTGAAAATGGCTATGAAAACCCATACACGTACAATCACCTTTTGAAAAGCATAAACATGAGTGTGGCTAGGACCCCCTAAGCCATGTGTCCAAATGGAGTCAACCCAATAAGCATCGAACACCAACCTAGGGCCCAAATGGCCCAACGTAATGGGGGACTTCCACCCATTAAGGGACAGTAAGCAATTCCTCTAAGCCAACACTTCTTGGAATAAAAACCAAGAGGACTTTCCATTACCAAACCATAGGCCTTGAGCCCCGTCAAACCAACACTCGAATTAAAGCAAGCCTAAACTTGGCCTTTACATAAAAAAGGACTCCTCCTCTATGGAAATCTATAATGGCACACTACAAAGTATCTAGAGGGTAACATGTACCAACCCTTCTATGCTCTAGTTAGGTAATACCATTAATCAAAGTAGAACTTGGTATTTTTTTAAAGAGTTAAAAAGAATTTACACAACAAAGCATAATATATGTTGCATATATGGAAAAGTGCATAGTGGTAAAGAATTCATCAAGCAATGAATGTTTATGTGTATTAATTTTCTTGTTTGCTTATTCAACTCTCTCTTTACATGGTGGGTGTAAAGAGTATTTATTGTCACATAGTTTAGGAGAGTTAGCAATCCAAGGATATTTATCTTTGTAAGTTTACTTATGGAAGTGAAGTATCTCAAGAATGACCGTGGTAATATCTCTCTATTCCTTGCACCTTGTATAAATTATGTGAACAAGCAATGAAAATCTCCTAGGAATTTTAAAGACGAAATTGTTTTTGTGACTACACTTATATGGTGTCCATGGTATTGTGGGTGTACTTATATCTTTTCATAGTTTAGGACTTCTACTAAAAATGTCAACTTTTGGATAGGCTTGATGATCCAAGATATTTTTAGACATTGTATTGTGGCAATTTTGAAAGGAATAACATGTTGTGACTTGTTTGCAGGGGATTGAAGAGAGGTCCAACATCCAAACCATCGTCCTAAGTATTGAAGTTTTCTCATTAAAAATTGCAAACAATGTCATGCATATTATTTTTCCTTCTCTTGTGAAGGATTTATTCACCCAAGATTCTATTGGTTTACATTAGCATAGACCGATTTTAATTTTTGATTTGTTATAAGCCAAAAGGGATCAAATCTCGAGGTGCAAATCTTTTCTCAAATTTTGCACTCTAAAAAAAAATCATCTCAAAGAATTACAATTATATTGTAATTCCCTATAAATACACCAAATTATCCTTTGGTACATATCTCTCTACTTACACCTAATGGCTCCATGTACAATGCAACTATGAATAAGATTCTATTATTCTAACATTATTATTGTTATTAATTTTTTTAAATATTACATTCAATTAATACATAAACACACATAGTACAATTTTTATTATTATTAGATTATAAAAGTTATTAAGTAAATCTATTAAATTATTGTATTTATCCTTATTCAATTTAATAAATATTTAATTATTATTATTATATAGGTCTCTCCATACAAAAATGCAAAACACTCCCATAACAAATTTTATTCACGAAACCAACCTGCTGATATCATGCTTTTTTTACTACAACCTTTGCCCTCCCTCCGACCTTTTTCCTTACTAAATAGAGGAAACTCTGCTCTGCTATTCCATACATTTAAATATAGTAAGAATTTTACAACTATTGGAGCATGCCAACAAACATAATGATATAAGCAATCTTTATTTAAATCAAAAGCTTTCATGAAGAGAGTCTTGTTTTTCTTATACACTACTTTGTCGTCCATTGATCCTAAATCCATCTCTATTACTGTATTTTTCTTTGTTTCTCTAATTACTGTATTTTTCCTTTTGCTTAATGGTGTTGATTTACCTATATTATTAATTATTTTTATCTTTTTCTCTTTTGAGTTAAACTTTTTCTCCCTAATTAATTTTCCCTTTGCCCTTTTCATAGACAGTTTACATTTCATTAATGCTTATGTTTATGTTTATAGAAAAGAGATATTGTAAAGGCCTAGCTTTGAAAGGCTTTTGGCACCTCTGTCGCATGATCACCTTGGTGGTCGTTGGTCGGCACAAATAGACATGGCGTGAAATCCATGGCTAAACGAGTTGGTTTTATGGTGCCTTCGCTTGTAGGAAAGGCACGCTATAGACATGTTACATGCCTTTGCCTATATGTTGAATGCGTCATAGACATTAATAGATTGCATTAGTTGAACAAACTAAGAAAAGCTTGGAGGGAACTTGGCGAGGCAAAGTAGATTGTTGTGGGAAACCTTGTTTATATTCATGCATTATACATGATGAACAAAGTAGCAAGAAGTACTAACTAGCCTATATATGACTTGGGAAAACTCAATTGGGTGGAGTAAGTTGGGCGCAGTTGGTTGGGTTTACATTGGCTAGGTGCGCTTGGGCACATATTGAATAGAAGGATGTTGGCTTCATGAACTTGTTGGATGCACCTTCCAAGCGCACTTGGACATACCTTGTCAAACACACTTCTTAGGCATGTCACATCCCCAGCCCTCAACCAGCGAAGAGGACGCGACGAACGCATCAAACACAGTCGGGGCAAAATGCCCAATGAACATAAATAGAAATCAAATGAAATCAATGCTGGAATTAAGCATACACGGATGCATTTATTTTTGAACATACAACGGAAGCAACACAATCACATCCCAACATTCGAACATCAATATAAATTACATAGATGCAGTAAAGACAGCAGACTTATCTTTGATGAAGAATTCACCCGCAACCAGCTACGTCGCTGCAACGTTCCACCCAACCATAGGCCAGCTTGCTCATCAATCTCTCAGCAACGCTGCCACCCCCGAGCTGGGCATGATTCCTCCGGAATAAGGGTTAATTGCAGGCTTATACATAGCCAAGGGGACACAAAACAATAAACTAACACAGCTGGGTTTCACAGGCTTTCAACAGACAAGCCAAGCCAGCACAATCCGAAGACTAACCGTTGCACACAAGCAACTAAGTCAGCTATCACAGCCGAAACAGGAAAACGACTTTCGAGTCATTATTGGCCCTATCATGGCCAAAATGACTCTCAGGCGGATTTACAACAGTTCCCAAATGCAATAGCAACCCAAGTGCAACAGGGGAAAAATCAGCAGTCCATTCAAGACAATGAAGCCACGGGGAGACTTACACAGACCTTGCGGTAAAAGGAATTAACAGAATTCCGACCTGGGCATGAGTAACAATCAGCGCCAAATCCATAGTTCAGCTCGTGAGGCAAAGATACAGCTGCACCGTCCACCAATCCATAGAAGTAAATCACGTGGGTAAAACCCAGAATTTCCTGTGCGTGAGAGAAACAATCCGACCCAGCAAGGAAAAGAACAAATAATGGAGGCCCTGTGTGAGGAAAAACAGCCCCGTTTTTGCCCGTGGATGCACCACTAACAGGAAGGACGCGAATTTGCAGTTCGTGGGTGCTCAGCAACTCGTGGGGGAGAGGAAGAAAACCTGCGTGAGTCCACAAACACCCCCAAAAACCCCTGCGTGAGAGCCAACAGACCGAAAATCGTGGTAGAATGAACTGACCAGGGAAGAGTGCGTGAGGGAGAAGAATGGACAGACATGGGTGGAGTGGGCAAATGGGTAACGCT
>LPNX010657483.1:131385-164875 GCA_001517045.1 Pseudotsuga menziesii | reverse complement strand
TTATTAAGGTGCCAGATAGCACGACAAACCATCGGCAAATATCCCCATTGCCGAACATACACAACCAAATTGATGGTGGGGCTTTTGCCTTGAGCTCCTCACCACGACTAATTACAATATATACATCATGCAAATGGGGTCAAAACCGGGGACGTGACAAGGCACACTTGAATGCAATTTGTTGGATGCACTTCATGCATACTTGTTGACATACTTGCGATGGGCACATTTAGGCTGGATTGCTAGATACACTTGCAATGGGAATACTTCTAAGCACACTTGCGATGGACATGGATGCATTGGGTGCACTTGTGGGCACTTGGACACTAGATGTACTTGATATTTTGTGGCACAACAAACACGACACCATTGGAGATGGATGTTGATGGAAAATTCATGTGTTTACAATTGAGTTGGCAATGTGGGCACTTGGGTTCACTTAGACTTGGAGGGGCTTGCAAGCACTTGGAAAGACTCATATATATAGTGGATGCCTCAAATTTGCTAAGGAAAAACCATCATCATTGAGCAAGTAATTCATTCACACAAATTCAAAGTGAGCTCTACGATTGTGCTAAGTTATATTTTGACATAGTAAGACTATTTTTCCCTAGTTGGGTGAAAAGGGAATAGATGAACACAACCTATAGGAGGAAGACATGCAGTAGCTTCACGTGTTGACTTGTATAGGACAATTGAGCATTGTTAAAAGGTTAATTTTCCTTAGATTAATTGTACTTCTATAAAATAGTACTAAGAAGGCGGTTTCCCTTCCCTGTTGTACATCGTATGCATTCTTCTCATAAATGAATTTTAAGGCATCCACCCTAATTGTTGCCTTTACATGTGCATATGTATTGTGTTGTTCAATTGAATGAATGTTGTTATATTTCTATGATGTTTTATGTTGGTTAATTGTTGACATTTATTAAGTGAAGTATTGGCTAACTATTGAACCTTGTTATTAAGTATAAGTAATATTAGGATGTTTTACAGCTACAAATGGACGCATTCCAAACTGTTAAATGGACTTAGTTGAACAATAGTTAGTTTCATTTGATGGTTTGTAGTCTAAGGTGATGTTATGGATAGACCTTAGGTGAAGAGGCATAGTCTAATTGTATTAGGCACATGCTAGTTAAGCCCTTATACATGAACTCAAGTTTGGAAGCAAAATTTGGAAACCCCAAGTTTGAAGGAAAAAATTTAGGTGAAATGTGACATAAAAATATATTTATTAAGTTTAGCATATCTTTAATAATATCACCTTAGCCATTTGTGAATTTGGTAATATCACAACATTCTACCTATTTTAAATAACACTAATTTGCTTATATATTTATATGTGTATGAAGAGTGTAAAATTGATATAAAATTCATTAGGGATGTTTATAACAATTCCTTGAAATTTAATAAGATAAATAATTAAATTTTTCTAATTAAAAAAAATGTATTCTATAAATAGAAAGCAAGAAAAGCTTTTGTATTTATTTGAGGTAGATTTTAAGAGATTCTAAAGTCAAATTTTAACTTGTAAAACTTAAGAACGCAATATGATTTTATTAAGGGACTAAAATTTCTACCTTCAAAACATTTGTGAATCTCCATGTGAGGTTTTTTTATTAAAGAATAAATTTTTTCTTTAGAATTCATCTAATTTGGGGTTAATCAGCTCACCAAAGGAAAAGCTAAGGACACAAAATGCTAGGAAGAGAAAATTGAAAAATTAGAGGGTTTCTCCTTATCCTCACATTCACATGTTCTTCAATTTAATACTTAAGTAAGTTTTCCTATGACCTTGGATTCACATTCACGTGTTCTTCAATTTAATAGTCAAGTAATGTTTCCTAAACCTTGGATTCAAAGGCTCATTGTTCCCATTTTTACAAGTAAAAATAAAAATAATCTTTCTAATTAATTGACCATTATGATTATCCATTTTTTAACCATTTATATAAAATTATTCTTTAAAATATGATCACCATGTACCTAGAAAATCAAAAAAAAAAACTAAAGGCCACGTCTAATTTAGAAGCTAACATTTAAATGTAGATCACTTTGTTGTGTCTAAGATTATTATAGAAAAATACCATAATAATAAATCCAATCTTTCATGTTGCTTTCTTACTTGACTTTAGAAAACCATCTAACACAATGCCTATAACTCATGTTTGTAATTGATTAAAAGAAATAAAAGTTCATTTCAAGTTTAAAATTGTTGCAATAAAGTTGTATAAAAACATTATTAGTGGGTAATAAAAAATTAAATATAAAATAAGAGTTTAACAAGGTTGTCCTTATTACCTATCCCATACCTATATATATATATATATATATATATATATTAATCTTTAATATTGTTTTTTATATTTTATAAAACTATTTTAACTTTTGGGATTTATCAAAAAAATTAATATTAAAGGAATTAAGTATTTCAAACTCAAAGATTATTATATTAAAATGTTTAAAAAAAATTTGCACTTAGTGTAACTATTTGATTTTTAAAGATAATGTATAATTAATTAAGACTAAAAATTTATATATCAATTTAATATTTAATTAAACAATAAACTTTACTAAAATATATTTTTTAAATTCTTAAAAAATTATATAAATTTAATATCAAATTAAACCATAACTATTGAGGTTTCCCTTGGAACAAAGGGCCCGAGCTAAGTTGGATTCTGAATGAAATTGATATTATTTATATGGTTGAAACTTGGGAAAATGAAAAATCTAAGGTCATTACCAAGGAGTATTTTTCTCTTTGTTCGATTTGGAACCAGAAATCCTCCCATATAGAGGCATCAAATGTATAGCATGTTACATTAAATCAAACATATTCTCCAATGCTAGGCTCTATAAGAAAGACCTCCACAACAAGTATATGTGGATATATTTGTTGGAATTAATAATAAGAAAAATTACATTGCAATTTGTTATTTTATCCTTAAAGTAATTCCAACATTAATAAGAATAAAAACATTGATAAAAACTACCCTTTCAATAGTTTAGAAAATGATATTGATACCCTAAGCAATGATGGAAATATTTGCTTAATGGGTGACTTTAGTACATTGAGTAACCAAGCTATTCTTTTAAGCAATTATTCCAACTCTAATCCTTTATGGTTAGACAAATACCCCACTCTATATAGTCAGTACAAAAGAAGCTTTATAGATCTAGGAGAAAACTTGTTTGACTCTAAGTTAGTCAAGCTTTGTAATGCTCAAGACCTTATAATTTGTAATGGGCTAAAGAAGTGGCCAAATTCTAACCAAATGACTTACATTCATGGCCTTGGTAGTAGTGTGGTAGATAATTTCATTGCTAATATCCCTTTATATGATAGTATGATGATCCTCGTCATTTTGCTCGACCATGAGCCTGACCTAGATCATAGACCTCTAGTTGTAACCCTCAATTTTTCCATGGATAGAGATCCCACTGAAGATAATCATTGTAGTCAAAAGCATTTGATCTTAGATAGAAATAAAGAAGATATTTTCATAAACAATCTAAACGATAATTTGTTTCCTCTTTCTAGTCTAGACAATATAGAATACCTCTATGATAATTTCACCATGACCCTCCTCTTCCATTGATAAGTTCTTCATTGAAATTTCAAGTAAAAAGAATAATAAGAAAACCAACCCCTAGTATGATAATGAATGCAAAAATGCAAGAAGAGATATCAAGGAGGTGACTAAAGAAACTCTAAAACTTGATATGTTAAATAATTAGAAATCCCTAATCAAAAGAAAAAAGAGGCTTTATATAAATGAAAAACATGAACACCTTTTGTACCTCTCTAAGGTGGCTCCTAAGAAGTTTTGGAGACAAATCCTAACTAGTAAAACTCTCGTAAAACTAAAGAGAATAACAATATTTCTTTGAAGGATATGGATTCCTATCTTAAAGGGATATATGATTCCACAAATGTCATTAATAATACTCAAAACATTATTGCAATGAAAGAAGTTTTATCATTGAAAGACATTGACTTTGGATTCAAACACCTAGATAATGGGAAAGCTAAAGACATTGAAGGTTATCAATCATAAATATTGAAAATTGGAGGAATCATTCTCATACATCACATCCACAAGCTCTTCAATCTACCAGTCATGCAAGGTTACCCTATTACTTGGACTTAGAGTCTCATTATCCCTATCTTTAAAAATGGCGATAAAAATAACCCCTATAATTATCAAACTATTATGATTAGCACCATCTTAGACAAGCTTTATGGTATCATTTTAGAAAATAAAATGTAGGAATGGATTGAAAGTGAATGTAAGCGAGCTAAAAGTCAAACGGGGTTTTGAAAACATCACTCTATGAAAAACCACCTCATTACTTTTAGGATAGTTGCGAAGGAGTGTCATAATGTTAAATCTAATATATTTTGCTAATTTGTGGACTTTAGGAAAGATTTGATATGATGGCTAGAAATAACTTGTGGAATATATTAGATGAGCTAAATGTTCCTTTAGAACTTAGAGGTATCGCCATAAGGTTGTACGAGAAATTCATTTCCAAATTTAAGAGCATTGATGGGTGGTCAAAAGATATCAATTGTAATATTGGAGTCTAACAAGGATGCCCCTCTCCTCTACCTTTTTTGGCATCTACCTTGATAAGCTAGAAAGTTGTTTAGAAGAAGGAGGTTGTGTTAGAATGACCTTTGTTGGGATATCCATCATCCTCCTTCTTCATGCCAATGGTATTGTTCTTTTGGCAAGGAGCCCCTCTAATATTGATAATGAATTAAAGATCCTCAATGATTTATGCTCTAATATGGGCATGGATGTTAACACCGACAAAACTAAAATTATGATTATATCAAGTCAAAGAAAGACATTTTTGCTCATTTTTTTTATGACAATAACAACTTGGAGAAAGTGCCCTCCTACAAATATCCTGGAATCAATATCCATCACAAGCTGAATTGGAACTATAGCAGTAAGAATAGGATAAATGGAGGGTGGAAAGCTTACTTTGGCCTAGAAAACAATTGTAAATCAACAAATATGGTGATGTGGGATAAAAAGGATTTTTTCTTTGAAATTCTTATCACTCTTGTTAGCTTGTACACTTGTGAAGTTTGGGGGTTTCAACATCTCTTGAGAATACTAGAGAGAGATTGAGCAAATTTAAAAATGCTTCAACCTCAAAATTAAGAGCAATACGCCCTATCCTATTCTCCTTTTAGCAGTGGGTCTTCCCCCCATCGAAAGCATCTCTATGTCTAGATACCTAATGTACAAGAATAAGATATATAGCATTGAAAACCATAGAATCCCTAAAATTGCTTTAAATTCTAGTCAAGGTCATCTTCGACTCAAGAGAGGATGGTATAAACATGCCATGGCTCAGTTAAATCATTGGGGAATTGACAAACTAACACTATGAAAGATATCAATAACCTCAAAATAATATCACATCTAATTTCAAAACTAGAATGTGGAAAAAGGAAAAATTAGAGAGTAAAAGAAAGTTAAGATATTACAAGGAAATCATTATCCTAATCTAGAAGATCAAAAGTATCTCTCACTCTTAATGAGTTCCAAGAATAATATTTATATTGTGAAGATAAGAACGAACACCCATGAGCTTCATAACAAAACGGGGCGATGGAAAATTCCTAAAACGCCATGGGAGGAAAGGATTTGTGAGCTCTGTGAGTCTATGAGAGTTGCAAATGAATCTCTCATTCTTATAGAGTGCCCTACGTACACCCACATTCAATCATAGTTTACAATTTTTGCTACAATTCTAATCTTCACGATCTCCTAACTTGTCAAAACTATGATGACCTAAAATTGCTTCTTTCTCAACTTTTAAATTATTGAAATCAAATTTTACAAAATTCCAAATAATACCTTTCTTTCTTAAAATAGGTTTAATAGGATATAAACCAAAAAGTTTCATTGGATCATCATGTATTATATATTACATCGTAGAAAATTAGATACAATAAATAATATTAAAAAATATCTACTTAATTGTGTAGTTTTTTTTAAATCTAGCATATTGGGTAATTGATCATTTTCTTGTTGTAAATTATAAGGTTTGTTAATGTTTAAACGAGAAAATTCTCTAATAATGCTTTAATAATACAAACATCAATTATTTCAGATATTAGTTAATTATATATATTATTTAATATTTGTGAAATAGTTTAGATTAATTAGATTTATATACTTAAATATAGGTTTATCTTAAATATCAAATTTCTTGAAAACATATTGAATCAAGTTTCTTGAAAAAATATTGTTCATGTGTAAAATTTACGAAAATTCAATCCACATATATAACTTAATAACTTTAATTAGTATCTTTTTATATAAAAAAAATCACACTTAATTAAACGTATTATTTAATGTTTAAAAGAAACAAATCATTTAAAAATAATAGTTAACCTTTTATCTGTATTTAAAATAATTCTAGAACACTAAGATAGAAATAATACTTAACCTTTTATCTGTATTTAAAATAAATCCAGAACACTAAGATAGATTAATTCGTTGATGCGTTACTTCTGTGCATAGTAGTAATTCAAAGCAAAAATATGCAATCACAGATACTCGCCTCTTTTTCTGCCTTTACTTCATTTAGGCAAAACCGGGACTTGCAAGGTCAAGAAAACTCCCAGTGCCTCTCTGTCACTCCCTGCAAAAGCAAAGAAGGATAACGTTGATTTCAACTTCACCAGATATGTGTGAATCTCATGTCAAACATCACAATTTCTAAATATGGATCACCAAAATATTACTTATAGAATCCTTGGAAAAGTACCCAACTCATCACCAATCAAAATACTAACCTTACCAATTTCACTGGATATGAACAGAAACGGCCAAAAATGGTTTAACCGGTATGGGCATATGATCCTTGGCTTGCCGCTTGTATGGTGAAGGATCGCTTTATATTGGCTCTCCACATCTCAATGCTGCAAGTGGTCACATCCATTAAGTACTGAATCAGTGAAAACAAGTCATGGAATCCCTGTGAAAGCAGAGAAAATATGTGGAATTCTTGAGAGCTTCTACTCTCTTATAACCACATCGTTCCCATCCAACTGGGGAAGGATCTGGAAGGACCAGCGTACATACTCAATTTCTTTGTATGGTTTATGACGTTTAGCTCTCAGCCTCAATTTCTGCTCGCTCTGTTTGTGTGTGACGATGCCCCATTTGCGGCATTTAAGAACTCTGCGAGGACGTTACGCATATTTTATCGAGATTCAGTGAACCGTGAAGGTACCTAAAATTCAAGACTGATTATCATAAATGCATGCCATGCAGACGCAAAGAGATGGCTACAAAGGACGCTTTGCCCTTGCACATGGCGTGAGCTTCATCTATCTTGCCCCCCAACCCTAAACCCTAAAAGCGTGGTAATTCTCACTGCCTGTCCCCACAAACCCTAAAAGCGTGGTAATTCTCACTGTCTGTCCCCACAAACCCTAAAAGCGTGGTATTTCTTACTGCCTGTCCCTAAAAGCTTAGTAATTCTGTAGTGCGTTCAAACACTACTGGCGCGTTATCTAGTAACTATAAGCAGTATATGTATAAGGAGTAAACTACTGAACCGAAGGCCTGTACTCTCTACAGGATGTTGGCCCTTTCTGTGCACTGCACAAAATCAGGCTTTCTTTATACTCCCTTTTGTTGTTCTCTCTCTGCTGCGCATTAACGCTCTTTTGCTTTCCCAGCTTTTATTCATTAAGTATTTTTATCTAGCTTTTATTCATTAAGCATTTTCATTTCGATAAAAAAAAAAAAAAATTGTTTTGATTTTGGCTTTTGATAATTAGAATAAGATTGTATTCATTAAACATTTTTATTTAGATAAAAAGATGTTGTGATTTTATCTTAGGATAATTAGAAAATTAATCTAATTTTAAAGTTACAAATGTTGTTTATACTAGTATAGATCTATCTTAAAAGGGATTTACCAAAAACGAAGAGGAACCAAATCTCTCTAAGTGCAAACCCCTTATTAAAATGTAAGTTTTAATTTATCTAATTTGTGTAGTATAATTATTTATTTATATATATGTCATTGTAAATATTTTCAAAAGATAAGCATCGAAAAAATTATACTTCTCCCTTTATTAAAACAAAGACAAAGACAAAAACCTCTCTTAATATTTATTTGAATTTGAATACTAAAATCTAAAGAAACATGCATACCTCCCTCTAAATCTTCATTCATAAGTCACTAACCCTCTATCTCTTTAAATGCTTTCAGCTATGTTCGATCTATAATTTTGTGATCCTTTCCAACATTGCAAGTTGATTCTCAATATTTTGAAGGGGATTATTAGTTAATAAAAGGGATTATATAGGTCTCACAATTTAAAACAGTTGGAGTATATTTTTTTCAATTCTTTATCATTATCTTATTATGATTTAAATTGAGTTTTTAATGAAAAAAAAAATATTTTAATTTTGTAATTATTTCTTAATATTTTGTTTTTTTATTTATCATAAACTTATTTTTATTGTTTTAATTTATGTTTTAAATTTTTTATTAATATCAATACTCATAAAATGTCCATTTAATATGAATCTATCAAGAGCTGAGAGAATGATCAAATCTTTTGAAGAGAAAATATTTTTTTTAATGCAAAATCCACTCCACATTAAGTATGGAATTACATCTAGTATTGGTTTTGAACTTTAGGTTAGGGCCTAAAACTTTAGGTTAGGGCCTAAATTGTTAATTTTTTGGTTACTTAATATTTTATTATTTTATTAGAGTAGCACTTGTCACCTTCAAGTTGAACACAAAATTACACTTACAATAAACTTATTTTCATTGTTTTAATTCATGTTTTAAGAGAATTGTACAACACCAATACTAATAAGATGTTCATTTATAATAAATAAGTGGTAAAAATACATATGGTTAAGAAATTTCATAAGATGAAGCATGATGAGAATTGCAATGGTTATCTTGAATCCTATTTTCCAAATGAGTTTTATAGAGCCTTATGTACATTATGGAGTTAGACTATCAGATGAGTTGCACATTACCATGCAAGTAAGTAAGTGCAAGTTAGACTATCACATGAGTTGCACATTACCATGCCAGTAAGTAAGTGCAGTTATCACACGAGTTCAAAGTAATTTATTAAGAGTTGAAAGGAATTTATAAGGAGTTGGAGTGTCAAAAGAACTATACATTACTTCAACTCCCATCTATGTAAAAATGCAAGCAATTTGACTAAACTTTCTACACATTAACTTGGCTTCCACCTACTAGATTGAGCTCCACTGTCACATAGACTATACATTACGATGTCATTAAATTAGTTATCACATGAGTTATTTTTTATTATCTAGTTATTTTTTTTCAACTACCAGAAAGTACAATAATCATATAAGCTATTTTTTGATTTTTTTATAATTATTAATTATGAATTTTAAACCAAATTCACAAAATCAAGAATCAATATAGAGTACACTTGTCTCATTCTCATCCATAATAATAATAAAAACATAAATCCACCCAAAATTCTAAAAAAAACCACTGATCAGTTAGTTGATGAGTTACTTCTTCTGTACGTAGTAATTAAAAACAAAAATATGCAATAACAGATATAAACTCGCCAGTCGCCTCTTCTTCCGCATTTATTTCTTTAGGCAAGCCGGGACTTGCAAGGTTAAGAAAACCCCAGTGCCTCTTTGTCACTCCCTGCAAAGGCAAAGAAGGATAACGTTAATTTCAACTTCACCAGATAGGTGTGAATCTCATGTCAAACATCACAGAATCACCAATTTCTAAATATTACTTATATAGAATCCTTGGAAAAGCAACCAACTCATACCCAATCAAACTACTAGAGCTTTTCAATTACACTGGACATGAAGAGAAACGGCCAAGAATCGCTTAATGGGTATGGGTATATGATCCTTGGCTTGCTGCTTATATGGTGAAGGATTGCTTTATATAGGCTGTCCACATCTCAATGTG
Source organism: Pseudotsuga menziesii (assembly GCA_001517045.1). Taxonomy (NCBI): domain Eukaryota; kingdom Viridiplantae; phylum Streptophyta; class Pinopsida; order Pinales; family Pinaceae; genus Pseudotsuga; species Pseudotsuga menziesii. The sequence continues at coordinate 154,888 of LPNX010657483.1, read as the reverse complement.
TCAAGTGGGCACGTTCAATAAGTACTCATCAGTGAAAACAAGTCATGGCATCACTGTCAAAGCAGAGAAAATATGTGGAATTCTTGAGGTCTTTTACTCTCTTATAACCACATCGTTCCCATCTGACCGGGGAAGGACCACGAAGGTCCAGGGTACATACTCAATTTCTTTGTATAGTGATAATATGACGTTTTGTTCTGAGGCCCATCTGCTCGCTCTGTCTGTTTGTGATGATGCCCCCCATTTGTGGCATTTAATAACTCTGCGAGGACGTAATGCAGGCTTTCCCTGGATAATCTTTCTTGGAGGTTCAGTGGACCGTGAAGGTACGTAAAATTCAAGACTCTGAATATCATAAATGTCATGCAGACGCAAAGAGATCCCTACAAAGGACTCTTTGCCCTTGCACATGGCGTGAGCTTGATCCATCTTGTCCCCTACAAACCCTATAAGCGTGGTAATTCTCATTTCTCACTGTCCCTACGAACCGTAAAAGCGTGGTAAGTCTCGCTGCCTGTCCCACAAACCCTTAAAGCGCGGTAATTCTCATTTCTCACTTGCGGTTTCTACAAACCCTAAACGCGTGGTAATTCTCACTGCGTGGTCCACAAACCCTAAACGCGTGGTAATTCTCACTGCGTGGTCTACCAACCCTAAAAGCGTGGTAGTTATATGCAGTATATGTATAATGGCCTGTACTCTGTAGAGATCCCTACAAAGGACTCTTTGCCCTTGCACATGGCGTCAGCTTCATCCATCTTGTCCCCTACAAACCCTTAAAGCGTGGTAATTCTCATTTCTCACTGTCCCTACGAACCGTAAAAGCGTGGTAAGTCTCGCTGCCTCACCCACAAACCCTTAAAGCGCGGTAATTCTCATTTCTCACTTGCGGTTACTACAAACCCTAAAAACGTGGTATATGTATAATGGCCTGTACTCTGTACAGGATGTTGTCATCATGCTTTCTCTATACTCCGCTTTGTTGTTCCCTCTCTGATGCGCATTAACCCTCTTTTGCTTTCCGCTCTTAACCATAAAGCCGTTGAGTACTTTCTGCATGTCTGTTCCAGAGAAAATTCTCTTGGTCCCTCTTTGATTCTGACTCTCTATATTATTAAGAATCTATCAACTTTATATCTTTTTGAATACTTTCGTCTCTGATATATAGATAATTTCCCTGGCCCTTCCTCTTATATCTTGAAGTTTAGAAGGAGATTATATAAGTAGTACAAGTTAATTTAGTCAATATTAATCCCTTATGAAGCTTGATAAATCTTTTTTAAAATAGATTTATGCTAATACAATATCAATACTAATAATGTGTTTTTTTATAAAAATAATTTATATATTTTTTAAATATCATATATCAATATTAATAAATTATTATTTTTAAAATAAACAAGTATTTTCACTATTTTAATTTATGATTTAAAAAAATTATACAATATTAATACTATTAAAACTTTCTTTTATAATAAAAAAGTACAACAAATGAAGCATGATGACCATATATGATACTGCAACATATATTAACATTACACTATACAGTGTGAATAGGAATACTAGGTTATTAACATATATTGGAAGCACTAGCTTCTCATAATAAAGCATTTTGCAAGACAAAAAACTTGGGTAACTTTGTTCCAGCAAATTTTTCAAAGAATAATGTAATGTACTTGGATTCTTAGATGTATTTATGGGAAAATTGGGTAAAATTTTTAATTTATATTTTAACTAAATATATAAATTTGTTAGTCTCAATAATTATATGGTATGATTAGTTATCTATAGAATTTATCTATGTTTAAGTGTTAAAAGTCAAATAGTAACATTTCTAATAACTTAATTGTGGAATGAATCTAATACTTACCTTATTACACTTTAATAATCATATATACAATACCTAACCTTTTATGTGTTATAAGAACATTTCTTTGCTTGTAATTTCATAATTTCATCGATTCCTTAAATTTTAACTGGAACACATATTTATTAGTATTAATATTGCATACTATAAATACAAACCTATTTAACTTTACTATATCAATTAATAGTCAAGAATTTCTTTCACCAATCTAGGTATGGTAATTCTAGAATTTATACATAAAAGTAAAAAATATTTATTTCTAAGAACTCTTATCACAAATGATTCATACCTTTAGGCCCTATCATAATATCTTCGATTTCCTTGGACATTTTGTGTTTACTTAACACCTATTTTTAATATAATCCTCACTTACTTAGCTTTTAGAAACATAATTAATCATTTTAAACATTTAGGGGTATAGCTATCCCTAACTACAATAAGTCTTTACACTAAATACATAATTCAATACATATAAAGTTTCCATTTTGATATAATTAATTGCATGGAAGTTAATGTAATACACCATGTTCTAATGTTAATATCTATTGAATACTTATACCATTCACTTAGTAAAAATACACTTTTAATTATTGAGTTAGACATTTTTGTTAACCTTACAACTTAAGTCAATCACTTACTCAACTAGGCATTGCCACCATTGATAGTAATAATGATTGCTTTAGTTTTTGTCGAACATAACATTAGTATGCTTCTTGTGTGCAAAGTCTAAACATTTATATTTAGGTAACATAATCTACAATCCATTATGTATATACAAATAATGAAGTATTCTTTTAGAAAAACATGAATGTGGAGTATTAACTCGCATCAATTTGTAGAAATAAGGTACATAAGATATAAATGTAAAAGCGATACACCAATATAAGTGGTTCACCCCAACTAGGGGCTACATACACCAACAATTGTTAATAATTTAATTATTGTACTCTTTAGCAATCTATTTTCTTTTTCCACGAGATCTCTATCACAGAGAGCATTATCAAATTACTATTTATCCTTATTGCAAGGCATTCCTTCCTTTTCTAGAGGTAATATAGTCTAAAAAAATTCAAACTCCTTTCACTTAAATTATCCCAAAACTATCCAAAGTGAATATCGTGGTCTCTTAATTAAAACATGTTTTTTTATACTAAATATAAATTGGCCATCATTTAGATTCTAATCAATAAAAGATGAAGTTTCAAATATTAAAGTTAATGGTGTTAGCCATAAGTTAGACTCTAATTAATAAAGGATAAAGTTTCAAATATTAAGTTAATGGTGTTAGCGTTTGGAGATCCAAGGACTATGCTCAATTATAATTTAGTTCTCCAAGCTTAAAACAATAAATTTAAATTTCTCATTAATAAACAAAAAAAACAAAGCAAACCAAGGAATCCATAGTAAAGCGGCTTCCTTCCAACATTATCTCTAAGGTACCAATCTTCCACTTGACTGCTTTTGTGAAAATGAGGTATAAAAATCCTCTTTAAACAACTTTAACTACCTAATATGGTTAGTATCAATGGTTAATTAGCACTAATAATTATGAACAACTCTTAATCATATACATAGTTGGATATACTATTATTCCAAGTGAATACTAACACATATTCCCTATCAATTTGGTCTCTTTTATTTACAGAGAATGCAAATAAATAGGAATAAACTCCATAAAATAAATCAATTTCATATGATCACAATATAATAATATCATAAATTATTTGTCCATGCTTCACCATTTACACATTCAAAGAATTGAAAATATTTTACCACACATCAAAGCCATGTTAATATTATCTTTAACTTTTCGAATAATTTTCCTCACATCACTACTTATGAGGTATAAAAATCCTCTTTAAACAACTTTGAACTAACCAATAAGGTTAGTATCAATGGTTAATTAGCACTAATAATTATGAACAAGTCTTAATCATATACATAGTTGGATATACTATTATTCCATGTGAATACTAACACATATTCCCTATCAATTTGGTCTCTTTTATTTACAGCTACTACAAATAAATAGTAATAAACTCCATAAAATAAATAAATTCCATATGATCACAATATAATGATATCATAAAGTATTTGTCCATGCTTCACCATTTACACATTCGAAGAATTGAAAATATTCTACAACACATTCAAAGCCATGTTAATATTATCTTTAACTTTTCCAATAATTTTCCTCACATCACTACTTATTTATATGTAGGTTTTTCATAAGAAAATGTTGTCATGGTTTAATAAAATAATCACATGTATTTATCTATTAACCATCAATCATTAATGATAACACATTACAATTACTTTTTATTGTTCTTTGTTCCATAATAACAATTACTTTCTATTGTTCCGTGTTCCATAATAGTATTAAGTGACACTGCAAATAAATAGTAATAAACTCCATAAAATAAATAAATTCCATATGATCACAATATAATGATATCATAAATTATTTATCCATGCTTCACCATTTACACATTCGAAGAATTGAAAATATTCTACAACACATTCAAAGCCATGTTAATATTATCTTTAACTTTTCCAATAATTTTCCTCACATCACTACTTATTTATATGTAGGTTTTTCATAAGAAAATGTTGTCATGGTTTAATAAAATAATCACATGTATTTATCTATTAACCATCAATCATTAATTATAACACATTACAATTACTTTTTATTGTTCTTTGTTCCATAATAACAATTACTTTCTATTGTTATGTGTTCCATAATAGTATTAAGTGACATGGTCTACATTCCCTTCATCATAATAAAGAATTGGGCATATTGTTATGAAGGAGGATTTGGGGAGCACTAAATTGAGAAATAAAAACACATATAAAACAAAAGTAAAAGTGGGACATGAATAAACCTGGTTAATCTTTTAATTATTTATCAGTAAAGAGGATTACAATTCTGCAGCACAAGCGCTTTGATATATTTTTCTTTTCTTCAAGGTTCATTCACTCATAAAATTTCACATCACTAATTATCCTTATTACAAAACATTCCCTTTTAAACATGAACATCAACTTCTAAAATAATTTAAATTCTATTCATTTTAATTATTCAAATGAAGATTATAAAACACGACATATACAAATTTACTAGACTTCCTATACTTTTTAATATATATAATCATCAAAATATGACTTTTTCCTTAGAAAATAATTATTAAAGAGTCTCATCCCTCTCTATCAAGAGGTTGTCCATGTTTCTAAAACATCCAAACAATCAACATTTAATAAAGGGAACCTTGTTCTTTTTATTCATCGTTGAGATTATATAACATATAAGGAACTTTCACAGTCTAATATAAATGTAAATAAAAAGGAACTACGAAAATCGTCCCTACTTTTACTATACAAGAATTCCACTCCATTCTTCCGAAATATTGAATCAATAACTCATATATGCAAAAGCATAATAAAATATAATCATCCATTCTTCCAAGATATGGAATCAATATCTCATATATGCAAAAGCATAATAAAATATAATCATTAGTAATTTAAAAGGTCTGGTTTACATATTTGCTCTTGTTTTCATCAAATCATAATTAAAAAAGGCATTTTTAAAAGATCAGGTTGTTAAAATAGGGAGAAAGCATTAAAATTCTGGTAGAACAAACAGCCAAGAGGGAGATTTATTTGCTTGGCAGCCCAGGATCAAAACCCGTTGTTCCTGGAAGGCAACACTTAAATCCAACCATGTTAAGGGTTGGTGTGGCCAGGCCAGGTGCAATTCCCTAATGATTTTGATGGCTTAGATGCCATTGGATGGCAGTTTCTCAAACCAAAGGTTCGTCCAACAAGTCACATGACACTTAACCAACAAGAAAGAAAAAAAAAAACATATAAAAAAGCTCTTGCTCTTGAGAAATCCTAACGTATAAAAATGTAAGAGGCTCTTTTTCTGGTTCAAAGTAACAGCAGAGTGATAAACATAATAGTTTTTTAATCGACACTTTGAAGAGAACCGGTCCTTCCGAATGCATCAATAATATATTAAAACATAAGAATTTCCCATTGTATACTGGGAAATAAGAAGCCATCTATGGTTGTGCTCCTTCCCTCCTTCCCTGTGGTTTGATCAGAAACCCAAAGGTAAAATAAAAACAACTATGTGTACCTAGAGTTTCACCCTAAGTTTCTCAAAAGGTGAAGCATTTTTATCAAAGATTTTTAATACGTGTGGAGAAGTAAACCGTCTACACGGTCTTCTACAAGCTCACACATATATTGTGTTAACAAAAAAAAAACATATATAAATCTTTGCTAACGAGGGTTGGCCTATACGGTCTTCTTTCTAAGCTCTTGCATTGTGTTTCGAAAATAACATATATACTTATAAAAATAAGAACAAAAACATTTATTAGAGCAACGCCATCTATGGCTATGTTCTCTACTTGAACAAAGTCTTCATCCAAAACACAGGACTCTTAGTTCAAAACTAAATCTTTTACAATTTTTAACCAAGGAAAAGCATATCTGGAAACTAAACGATGCATTTTTGGAGGTCGTAAGTTCAAAACCGGCGGGGTAGGGTTGCTTATTGGCTTGTTGTGACAAGGCTTGAACAGTACGCTACTCCTAGGATAGAGGCTCACCTTGGTAGACTTCAAGACGTTTCGGCTTCTGTTAAGTCACAAGTTATTGGTAAGAATTTAGTTTATACATATATTTTCATAAATACATGTGTAATTAATAATAATCCAATTTCAATAATAATAATAATAATATTGCTTACTAATACATGCATTTTTGTTATCTAATAGGTTGTAAGAATGTACTAATCACTTATGACGGTTAGTTCATCTTTGGTTTTAAGAACAAAAACCTATAAAATTAGGTTCTCAAGAATATTCATAGCACACTCTTCTTTCAGTTCTTGAAGAATTAAGATGACACATGCCATCCACCCTTAGCTTCTGAACCACTTTCAACTCCCCTTAATGGATTCATTCCCTTGCATTTAGTCGAGTAAAGGCCCCAGTATACTAAGTCTATAAAATAAAATTTCAACTTAGGATATTCACAAAACATTACTTACATTGCTTTTATCGATCTTGAGCTTCTCGCTGGAAGATGCACATTTCCATTTACTTTGTATTTTATGTTACTGAAGAGTCAAAGTAGCAGAGGGGTTGTTGCAAATCGGGGCTCCAAGGTGCATCATATGGTGAGGAGGGAATTCACCCATGATATTTCTATTATTTTCTTGTCCTTGTCCTTGAAAATAGGAATAATGGACTTCTATGAATTGAGCAACTTATTAGGAAGGTGCTTCACAGTCCATTCATCACCGTTGTCCTTTTTTTGTGCATCAATGTTAAAGGACACAAAAGAATGCAATATACCACATCATATCTTAGTGTGTGCCTACCCTTTATGTCCATAAGATCCAAAAGTGATATGTTAGAGGGAAACATTCATCCCACCCCTTAACCTTCTTATCCGACCAATCTTCATCCTCCACCTTGATCATTTTCTAGTAGGCTTCCTCTCCATGACTAAGCTTTAAGGAAGCATGGAGATGTTTGTTTCTAGCCTCATGAAAAGGGAGTATCTCAACCCCAAAATTTTCTTGCACATTGTCATCTCCATATCCTGAAACTAGTATTTTGTAGAAACACTTCTGGGATTCCCTAGCTTTATGTCTCCCACTAGTTGCTCCATGTTCCCATAACCAACTCAAAATCCATTTGATCTTAGGTGAATATGTGAAGATGGTAATGAAATTGAGGCAAAAAATCTCATGAGAACAGTTAAGCAAATATTTTTCACTTATATATATATATATATATATATATATGAGTTGATGAAGCAGTCTATCACTTTTTCCTATATTATTTTATCTTTCCTTGCCATTGTGCATGGGTCTATCTTGACATTGTGTTCTGGTATTTTTTCTCATGTTCTATTAGTATATCCTTATGATTATTTGTTTAATTTTGGTGGTATGGGTCATTGGGTGATTCTCTATATGGGTGTTTTGTTGAGTAGCTAAAACTCTTTGTTGTTGTTTAACTTGGATTAATGACACCTACTCGAGTCTATTTACCTTTTCTCAACTAGACTATGTTTAACTTGCTCAACTACATTCATGTATATTTAAATTTTTTCATCTTGGATTTGTTTATCTACTCAACCCAACTTAGCTTTTTTTAACTTTGTTATTGCTCAACCCAACTCATCTCACTTACCTGGGTCTGTTTAACTTTTCTAGGTTCAAGTGACATGTTCACCTCCTTGTTGGAGGGGTATTTTTGACTCAACTCAACTCAATTCTTCTCACCTGTGCAACTAATCATTGGATTTGTTTAACTTGGCATGACACAAGTCCATTTCTAGGTATGTCATCCATCTAATTTATTTTTCAATTCATGTATAGTTTAAAAATCTACCAAACTAGAGAGCCTTCAAATATATTTGGATTTGCAAGAGTTTGGTTGGAAAAACGAAAAGTTCAAAGATTATATAAATTTGAATCAATACCTAAATACTTTTTATGGCATAAACTTAACTCCAATTAAAAATTTCCATATTAAAACTATTTATGTGCATAAAATAAATCAATTGTGTTGAAATATTAGATGGTGTTTATACTCTATATATAATTATCCAACAACATAAATTTTATACCACACTCTTATATTACCACAAGCTTCACCTTCTCTCATATGCATGATCTTGGGATTATTAGTAATCCTCCCTTTGACTGCATAGTATATTTTTCCATTTCCCTAGCTTAGGAGGTCTTCATCACTCCACCAATGCATGGGGGACACACCTAGGGAAAATTTTCCACTTACTGCACATGTTTGCGTGAGTTTATATGCCCAAGGACCAATCCCTATAACTTATGAACCCACTCTGAGTGCCACCAACATTATCCAACAGTTGACTCTATTAGGTATTTAGTTAAGTCCAGTTATGCTCTAATTCTCATCGGTCATATCACTCTTAGTCATCCTAGCGCAAGTTTCCATGATTCAAGGAAAGTAGGGCACATTTTCTCACCTACCATCATCAATTAACTGGTTGTGAACTATTTTAGTGATCCCGAGTTGCATTAGTGAGCTCTAGTAGTGATTTTCCCACATTGAATTAGCTCTGAAGTCATTCCAGGTTGGTAGATTAGAATCATATCTTAAGTATTTGAATTATCCTATATGTATTACCATTGTATTACTTGATTATATACTTATTAATGGATTATGATTAATTATTCCAATTATTGGTCTCATGAGTTTTTTTTATCTTCCATGAATTATTGATATGAGTTTATCAATTTCTTCTCCCTATTCTACAATTCTCCATTTGAATCTTGCATGTCGATTATCCTATGATTAATTGAATTTTACATGGTATCGGAGCAGGTATCCATGCCTGCTTCGAACCTTGGAAACTTCCATTGATGCATAAGAAGAAATTGGGTTCCACATAAATCCTAGAATTATTTCCTTGCCTCCTCTGGATTCTGTCCAAAGAATTATATCCAGGTGTGATGCACCCATGGGCAAAGAAGTCAAACCCTACAAGTATATTAAAAAATCCAAGTATCTAAATAAGCTTGATGAAGCTTTTGGCTTCATGTGCATCCACATCTCCAAAGAGTTAGTCTTTCACCTTAAGGGATTGAGAACACCAAAATAAGTATGGGACAAGCTTGAATCCTTGTTTGTAAAACATGATGAGTTGAGGGGCCATATCCTAGAGAATGAGATGATAGCGCAACAACCCAACCACTTCGAAACTATACAACATTTTTTCTCAAAATTCAAATCACTTGTCATGCAATGTAAGCAGTGTTGGATTGATAAGAAGGAAGAGAAATTGGTGCTCTCAATTCTAAGAAAACTTGGCCTTGAATTCTCATTGTTTGTATCTACCTTTCACTCTGGGAGACTGACTACTCCTTATTGGTGAATTCCATCCCTTGATGCATTTGCAGAGTCTCTATTGAACAAGACAAGCTATTACAGATGGGATCTCTCGGATCCTCTCCAGATCAAGCTCTCTTAGCTGGTGAGACAAGGAATGTACAATCAAGGAGGAAGCAGAAAGGAAAAGAAAAGAGGTACACTAAATTCGAACCTAAGGAAGAGTTTTATCCATCCAATGAATCCACGAGCTTTAGGAAGGAAAAACATCAGAAATATGACAAGGGAAAGAGCTCCTATTGTAAGAAAGGAAACCATACAAAGAAATATTGTATCAAGAAGACAATAGATCAGATGACAAAACTCCTTGAGAAGCACAATATTTCCCTCCCTAAAAATGCAAGGAAGGATGAATTTGGACACAAGGCTGAAGATCATGATGAGAGATGCCATGCACTGAAGGCTAGTTGTTTAAAATCACATGCCTTCCTCATTGATTCAAGAGCCTCCAATCATATGGTTTCATCCATAGAATCATTATCTTCATTACAACTTATTGATGATCCGAGTATTCACATGGGTGATGATACTCAAATTCGAGCTAAAGGAAAGTGCTCAATCAAGTTAAAGGATGGAGTGTTCAAAAATGTACTCTATGTTCCCTCCTTAACTGCAAATTTTTTATCTATATACCAGATGACACATACTGGCCCACCATAGCGAGTTGTATTTGGTCCTAAATCAATGGAGATCTCAGATATCTCAACTGGGAAGCTTATAGAAAAAGGTGTTGCAAAATATGCCTCCAAGGCATATGAATTCTCACACTTTATGACATACTCAGATCGAGTGCAATCTTAGCTACTGTTTGAAAGGGAAGGTAAAACCATTCTACCTAAACCTTTTGCATATGATAATGTTTCCATTAATGTTTCAAATTCAGAATTTGAAGCAGAGAACAAAGTTGAATCCATTTATGAAATTGAATATGAAGCTCACAGTGATCAAGATCCATATCCAGCCCCTACTCCCAATCCTAGGCCTAAGTGGGCTCAAAAGGTTATTAAGGCAGTTGTGAACATGATTGGAGATCCATATAACATGAGGAGAACAAGATCCTAGTTTCAAAAATAAATCCTTGCGCTATGTCAAGAAAATGTACTTCTTTTAGAGAGGTGCAATAAGATCCCAAAGAGATGATATATGATGGCAAGATTTGATCAATAGTTTGGCTCACTGAAGAACAAATTGGATCATGTCACTCTTCCTCCAGAAAGAAGAGACAAAGTAAACATACCTTCTCCTATCTATCATCATATTGGAAGAAGATGGAAAAGTTTACATGCATAGCTCCAAGAAACTAGTGCACACAAGAACCATCACTCTGCATTACTGCTCCACAGAGATGTAGGTTGCATAAACATTTTCACAAGAAGAAATTTTTCCTCTTAGTATGAAATCTTGTTCCTAGTTTTCCTGCTTATTTTGAGGGGGGGGGGGGTCTCATGAGGTTTTCCCCATTTCCTCGGTTTGTTAAGAAGTTATTATTTTTTTCATTTAGATTGTATGGGTGACCTTTGGTCTTAGTTTCCAGGGCCCAGGTTTTCCAAGGTTAGGATTAATGGGGGGTGTTGGGATTATTCTTAATCCTACCTTTGACCACATGGTCTATTTGTCCATTTTCCTAGCTTAGGAGGTCTTCATCACTCCAATAGTGCATGGCAGACACACCTAGGGGACATATGCCACTTATTGCACCTATTTCCATGAGTTTAGGTGCCCCAAGGACCAATCCCTATCATTTAGGAACCCACTATGAGCGCCACCAACAGTTGACTCTAGTAGGTATTTAGTTAAGTCCATTTATGCTCTGATTCCCATCAGTTAGATCACTCCCAGTCATCCTAGCACCATTTTCCATGATTCAGGGGAAGTAGGGTGCATTTTCTCACCTACCCTCATCAGTTAACTAGTTGTGAACTATTTTAGTGATCTAGAGTTGCATTAGTGAGCTCTAGTGGTGATTTTCCCACACTTAGTTAGCGTCGGATTTAGTCTAGGTTGGTAGATTCAAATCCTATCTTAGGTGTTCAAATTTTCCTATATGTATTACCATTGTATTACTTAATTATACATTGATTAATGGATTATGATTCATTATTCCAATTATTGGTCTCATGAGCGTTTTTATCTTTAATGAATTATTGATCTGAGTTTATCAATTGTTTCTCTCTCTTCTACAATTCTCCATTTGAATCCTGCAGGATGATGATCCTATGCTTCATTGAATTTTACAGATGCAAATATCCATGAAAATTTAACTTATGAATTTTAACCCTGGCTCTTCTATCGCCACAAGCTTCACCTTCTCTCATAGATGCATGCAAAAATATCCATGGAAATTTAACTTATGCTTGGAGAAACTAATCGAACTATAAATATAATATATTTCATTTGCATCAAGGAAATTAATATTTTATGTTAGGTTAGGTTAGGAGAAGATAGGATTATTCCAGCTTTTTTATTCTTTTGCTTCATTTACATTAGATTAAGAGAAGATAGGTTTGTTTCATCTTATTTATTATTTTGCATCATTTCATTCAAATTAAAGAATCTTACATCCCAATCTATAGTTTTAAAAGTATTCAGGTCTTAATGGAGAGTGTTGAAACTAATGTATGAAAAATAAAGAAACTTGAACCCAATGGTAACGACATCTAGGAGTTGTTTCGTCTACTTTTTGTTACCTCCTATAAACTATCGGACCATCATTCAAATTTAAATTAAACAAAATGACTAATGATCACATTCCAACAAAACAATAAGCGACAATATGTTATAAAATGTAATATGCATAGCTTTCCTAAGGAACCCAAAGGAAGGCTAAGAACTTCAAATGAACAATTAGTCTATACCATAATAGATGATTATAAAAAATAGATCATTTATCTTTAGGCCCAATAATATATGGCTCATACATATGAATGTATGTCATAGAATTTTATAATGATCGCCAACTAGTTTGTAGTCAATGAATTTGTAAGTTTGGGACATTGCACAAAGAGTAAGTAGGTATAAGCATTGCACTAAGATTGTAGGTGTTGAGAGATTAATTAGATGCATAAATAATCATATATCAGACATGTAAAATTAACAATCATTCCAAAAATAATTAAATACTTATTCAAAATATACCTAAACATTCATATTTAATGCACATCCATGCACAAAACAAGTATTATGTGTACTTTATTATTTTCATTTGAAGAAGTGTCTTTATTGCATTCCTTTTCATCATAATTAAAGCATACACATTCATCTTCCCCACAATTGAACCTCATTACCTAATCATATTCTACATCATCTATCACGGGATTCAAAAGTGCAGCATCAAAATCATTTATATGAGTGGATAATTGAGATGTTTAACTTTATTTTGTGTGGTTAAACATCTTTATAGATCAACAACACCTTCCCAAGTGATCAAAAAGAGATGAAGCATCTCAAATTATAAATGTAATAGGATCAAAATTTATAGTAATGAGCTTGTCCATTGTGGCTCTCAATATCTAAATAACCAATGCTTTGTTTCATTGATCTAGTTTGATAAGAAATTTAATTTTGATGCCTATAATGTACTCAATCAATGTAAATTGGGAGATGTTTTGTTGGATTTTTCATAGTATTTAACTTATAGTAAATCTTTTTATCAATGTTGGTAACATGCAATCTGGGCATATATATTGAATCCAAAAAGACTATTAAAAGTGGGAAATAGAGCATGTATAGGCTCAAGCCGTGAGAAATAGTTTAAGAACAACTAAACTATGCAAGTTCTTGACATAACAAATGCTTGAGCTACTCTAAATGGGATGGAATGATAATGTGCAATGGCAAGAAGGCCTATAAATCAACTATGCATAAAGACCATACCACTATTATTTTTCAATTCTATCGGGAATATATGTAGGAAACACATTGCATGATTGAGTGATTTAGCATTGCTATGCATTCAAGTCATCTAAACCACCCAAAGTAGTTATGCTCAAAGCATAAACCAAGTACCCACCATATGCTTCTAACTCTTCATCATCCAAGCAAAAAATAATCTCTTTCAACAACTATATTAATGAAATATAAGATATTAAATAGACTTGTAACTCCATCAATAAAATGATCTACAAAACCACCATTTTTTTAATAATTACAACCATGATATCAAATCAATTATTGAATCTTTCGATTCTTACACTATGCAAGTATGGCCTCGTATGCAAACACATTGATTAGTATAGAAATACTCAACTCAACCAAAGGTTTCAACTATAATTATATGTAGATTACTTTCCATGCATGTAAATACATATAGCCAAAGGTATGAGACTAAGGCTACTTTAAAACACCTTAAACATGTATATGGATGGCATATTTTCATGTAATGATAAAACCCAAAACAATGTTAATATTTTTCTTTACTATAGTGAGGTGTGGGTGGAGCTAAGAATGAGGTGCTTACCAATTTTGGTTCCATATCATATGTCTCTATCAAGTGGGAACCTCCTTTTCTCTATCTCAACGATGATATCTCTATGGGATCAGGCTCCCCTTGGATGTTTCTCAGCTATATTAGCTTAAACTATGGGCATGGGTGTGTACTTAAGGTCCCTTGTCTCGACTTGCTTTGTGGGTATGTGAATGAGCTTAAGCTTCCTTCTCTCACCCTACTCTATAGTCATGGGCGTGGGATTGGGATCCCTTATGTCGGTGTGTTTTGACCCATGCAACTCAAGATAACTTCTCTCAACCTACTATGTCCCATGAGGGATTGGTCTCCCTTCTCTCATATTACTCTATGGGTGTGGGCATGGGCTCAATCTCCCTTGTCTTAACGTTTTCTATCCAAAGTGGGCTAGGGATACTTTGTATCATCCTTCTTTTCCCCACATGGGCTCAATCTCCCTTGTATATGTTGGGTGTGTTATATCTTTATAACATGTAAATCAACAATCAAAGTTGATATTTGACTAGTAGCAAGACAACCAGAATTGAAGTTAACAAATTGCAAAAGTTTGGTCGACAAGATGAGTAGTATAGTCAATTGGTCATTGATTGTGACTCGTCAATGGGGAAGTCGACAAGATCAAAATGGGTATGGATTCAATGAACACTTGAACAAAAAGAGGTTCAATCGATGATAGTCTATGGTTGATTCAATCAAGTTGAGTGTAACAAAATTCAAATAGGAAGTTATGGATTTCCATTAATGAGGAATTAGTTGTAACTAACTTGAGTACCATGAGCTAGTATATGTGTTGCATCTATAAATATGATGTAATAGAAATGGATATATAAGAGGATATAGCATTTGAAGAGAGTAGCAGAGTGTAAGTGAATCCATGCTTCAATTGTAGTGATCTTGTAAATCATTGTTGTAAACAATAGTTAAGAGTGTCGTTAATGGATGAGCAGTAAATCTCATTGGTTTGTTGGCTTTCCTCGGTAGAGGGGTTTCCAAGGTTATTTTTGCGTACTATGTTCGACCATGTTTTGTGTCATTGTTAATTATGTTATATGTTTAAATGTAAGAATCATTATTCATGCTCACTATAATAGACCTATTAGAACCCAACAATTGGTATCAAAGCTATATTTGGCTCCAAGGGAACGCATTGGTTGATTGGTCCTAGATCTAGTGAATACCTAATTTTAGTGGGAGTTCTAAACAACTAATTCATAATTGAGAATGGCCTGGGGTTCGAGGATATAAATTGAAAATTTTAATGGAAAAAAATTGGGATTTTGAAGCTTATAATGGAGTACAATCTAACATTATTTAGCAGATTATGTATTGTTGAATGTCTCAAAATAAGAAACTGGAAATAAATTGTAGGAAAGGTCAGTGACCTTGTACCAATCAAAAAAAATTGTTGACAAGTGGTTTCTTCATAATAAACTATATCTTCTAAGGATGAATGAGGTTGAATTGATTATAGAGCACTGAATTCATTCAACACTATGATTAGTTAGTTTTGTCCATGGATATTAAAATTACTGAGAAGGAGAAATGTATCAATCTATTGTGTTCTTTTCCAAACTCATGGGATACCCTAGTCATGGCTATTGGAAGCAATAATACCACATTGAAGATCAATGATGTGGTTGCATCTCTATTTTCAGAGGACATGATAAAAAATATCATGAAAGGATTGACCCACGATGCCTTGATGGTCATATGTCTCACCTTTCAATAAAGGAAAAGGTAAATCCTCTAGTTGAAGATCAAAGTTAAGGGGCATATCTAAGTCCAATGATCAGAATCTATTGGCATGCAAAAAATTTCGGAATTATAAGAAAGACAACTATAAGTCAACGAAATTGGTGTTCAACCAACTATGCAGATAACACAAAATAGCTTTAAAAAACACGCCTCAATAAAACAAAGTTGCTAAAAAAATTAATATAATGTTGATGGAGAAAACAAGTAACATGCTCAATGGTGCAGGAACTGGACAAGAATTCTATGCAGAAGCAGTCAATACAACATGTTTCTTGGTGTATAGGTCATCATCATCAACTCTGGTTGATAAAAAACCATATGAGGAATGAGTTGGAAAGAAGCTCTCCCTTTCACATCTCAAAGTCTTGGGGTGTGATTCCTTTGTGCATGTCCCAAAGGAGAAAAGAAGCAAATTAATAGAATGTTGATGGAGAAAGCAAGGAACATGCTCAATGGTGCAGGAATTGGACAAGAAATCTATGCAGAAGCAATCAATACAACATGTTACCTGGTGTATAGGTCATCGTCGACAACTCTGGTTGATAAAAATCCATATGAGGCATGAGCTAGAAAAAATCTCTCCCTTTCACATCTCATAGTCTTGGGGTGTGATTCCTTTGTGGATGTCCTTTGTTCATTGGGTATAAGGATGGAGTGAAGGGATAACATTTGTGGAATTCGATCAAAAGGAATTCAATTTATAGTAGAGATGTGATCTTCAGAGAATTTGGAGATACTTCAAGGATTGAAGAGGTCATAATAGAAAAAAAACCATAAAAGCAAGAGTTTGAAATGAATGATGAAAACTTGTACTCATATGAGTCGACCGAATCTGATGAAGAGGCAAAACAGCAAACTTTGGTGCTCAGGAGGTCTAGTTGTGAAAAGAAATAACCTGAAATGTACATTCCTCCTAATTTTATCTTTTCTTTTGTATTATATACCATTGAAGTTGATCCCAAGTTAGTAAAGGCAACGATCAACTTGACAAAGGGTATACTCTGGAAAAGGGCCATAGAAGAAGAAACAGAGTTCCTAAGGAATAATAAAAAATGGGATCTTGATCTGGATTTATGTGAGAATGAAATGAAAGAACGGATATAGCATCATAAACATGGACATATTGCAATGAAAATAGAGATACAGTAAACAAATATTCTATTAAATAGCAAAAATCGAACATACTGTAAACACCAACAACTAGAATGGTGGTAGTTATCTCTAAGAAGAGATGTGGCTGCTACGCTCATCTGTGCTAAGATGAATACAAAATGAGGCCAAAAGGGCATATTTATAATAATCATGAGGTAGAGAACACCAAAATTCCAAAACATAACCCTAGAAGATGAATCGCCATAAAGTTTGCATCCACAAGGTGGTTAGTTGAACAATCAACTTCCCAGGGTCATAACTTTTGCATACAATATACGATTTGGACGCTTGATATCCCGTTGCAAAGGTCTATTTGAGATTTACATATTTCAAATGGGTACTATTGCATGCCATCAAAAACCATTTGGCCTCCCGAATCGCCAAAAAACATCGTTTAGGGCCTCAAAACAGCCCCTAAAGTTTGGGACCCCAAAAACCGTAGAAGAATCACTAGGAACTACCAAATGGACAATTATTTTGATCAAGTGGAATAGGTGGGTGGCCACCAATATCCATCTGGATAAATCCTCCCCCCTTAGGGATTAATGGTCTCCATTGCATCAAATCTTGTATCATATCTCGAACTATGTGTTGAGATGATCTCCTGGTGCGACATTTGCTGAAGTGAAGAGGTTGCCTTTCTTTGACATCCTGAGAGGGTTGTAATCATTGTTGATTGATGCATTGGAGTTGTTAAAAAATTTGGGTTGTTTTGTTATCCTTTGTCTGAATTGGTATAGTCGATTTGTTTCTAGACGAGAACCTTAAATGTGTGGCCTTTCACTATAGAGGTACTCGAATGGATGAGGGAACATTAAATTTGTGTTATTCTTGTTTCTGCTGAGAAAAGGGACCCTATGCAGAGGGTGTGGAGATATCTATGATCTAATGTTCTCCTTTAGAGGTAATTGTGAAGAGGGACAATTCCCTGGTGTGGGAACTTATCTTCCTACCCTGGGAGACTGTGGCATGTCCAACTGTCTCTGTATCTGATAGAGTTGTCCTCCCAAAGTGACAATGACACTAAGAGGTTGTGACTCATATACAGCATGACGCTTCCACATATATGCTTGTCCTAAAATAACATCGCATAGTTCAAGTGGGGCCACATCACACAGTACCTCGTCTTTGAAAGGCTTGATGCCATATGGTAGGAGGCATTGTTTAGTAATGTGGATACCTCGTCCTTGTCTTAGCCAACTGATGTTGCCATTAGAGGAAATTTGAGGTCTAAAATGGGCCTCCTAAGGAAAATAATAAAATAATAGTTAAAATAATAAAATAATAGCTATTAATTTTGAAGGAAGGATGAAAAAAACTACTTTTTGTGTTCGTATTTTCGACATATCTCCCTTTTTTTTACTCAAATTATGAGCGGGAGAGCTTGTTGGATGTGGAATTTAATTTTGCATCAAATGAGTACCCACACTGCATACTTTTGATGGACCTCGCTACCCCAAAAACAAGAAATACCTGAAAAAAATGTGATGATGACATCATCATCATGTTTTTTCAAGTATTTCTTAGCTCTCCCGCTCATAATTTGAGTAAAAACACAGGGAGATATGTCGAAAATACAAACAAAAAAAGTAGTTTTCTTTTATGACAAATATGTCAATTCAACCATTATGGTTGACTCATTTTATTGAAATTCTATTGGTTCTTGAATTCCAACTCACAAAATTTATTGTTGGCGCGTTTCCTTATAAGGCCCATTTTAGACCCCAAATTTCCTCTAATGATGGTTGTGGGTGTGGTGTTGTCGAAATATCAAATGTCTTGATGTCTTCTACTGATATCAGGTTCTTTTGGTTGTCGTTGTCAACAACAAAATGTAATGGGATTCCATTCACTCACATCTGTGAGTGGAAGAGGTGCTCATCTACCTTTGATGCTTCAGGATCCTCTGGTTGAATCTCTGTGGTAGCAACAGTGACAATGGATTCTACATCAATGATATGCCTCCCCTGGTCTGTGGCTCTGACATTGTATTTTGAATCAGAATCAGGATCTAATTCTGAATATTTGAACTCGGCAACCAATGACTGCTTTGAGCGACATTCATCAATGTTGTGCTAGGAGCTTTTGTGGAACTCATACCACTTCCTGGTGTCCTTCTTTGTCTTTCCATTACCCTTATTTGCTAGTGGAGGGGATTTGTTTTCATTTCCTTGTCCTGTGTTTTATGGGATAGGGTTTCCCTTCCCTTGTTTGTATGGTGGATTCACAGGTCCAATTTCCCGCTTGTTCTTTTCTCAAAATTTCTCCTCGATTTTGACAACATACTGATAGGAAGATCCAAGTGATGAGATTTCTAGGAATTCCATCTCATTTAGGATGTACCAATGTAGGCCATTCCAATATTTCAGTATCAAGTGTCACTCGGAGTCCTTGATACCCATATTTGTACGCAAGGTATGAAAGTTGGTGGTGTACTCTGACACCATCTGGTCCCTCTCTTGACGCGGAATGGTCCATTTGGTGTACTAGTCATCATAGTTTCCCACACGATAATACTGTTCCTTGACAACATATATGAAAGAGGCCCAACTGAGATTTGTCTCAAATGTTCTAGACTTATCTGATGATTTTTTCTCCCAATAAGTTTCCCACCAATTTTTGACATGGGGGATGGCCTTGAGGAGTGCAAAGGTGATCTTTTCCTTGTCAAAAAAATTGTGGATGGAGAAATACCCTTCTATAACATTCAACCACTTATCTAGGGCATCAACATCGATTTGGCCTTCAAATAAAGGAATATCAAAGTTAACTTGTACCTTGAATGGGGTTTCATCTCTGAAACGCTTGCTCGTTGAAGGTGCATTCTTCACTGTCAACATTTGTAGAAGGATTTGGGTGAAGCTATCCATCGTCTTGTTCCTTTGTCACATGAGGGATTCCTCGAGCAACGACTTGATAAGTTATCCTATTCCGTCATCTCTCTTTTCTTCCGCCATGGGAGGCCATTTGGGGTGGCAAGAGTGATCTTTCCCAAGTGAAACTAGTTCGAGACCAAATTCTTTATACCCTGACATCATCGGGGACCTGCACCGAGAAACAATCAAAGAGCATATTTCTCTGATACCACTGATCCAGATTTATGTGAGAACAAAATGAAAGAACATATATAGAATCATAAACACAGACATATTGCAATGAAAATAGAGATGCAGTAAACTCATATTCTATTAAATGGAAGAAATAGAATAGACTGTAAATACAACAGCTAGAATGGTTTTAGTTATCTCTGAGAAGAGATGTGGATACTACGCTCATATGTGCCAAGCTGAATACAAAATTAGGCCAAAATGGCCTATTTATAATAAGCATAACGTAGAGAACCCCAAAAGTCCAAAACATAACCCTAGAAGATGAATCATCATAAATTTTGCAGCCCCAAGGTGGTCAGTTGAACAACCAACTTCCCAGGGTCATAACTTTTGCATACGATCTCCGATTTGGGCGCTCGATAGCCCGTTGGAAAGGAATATACAATACTTACATATTCCAACTGGGGAAAGGTAATTTTCAATTATTTGTGTGGCACAATGGATTATGCAATATGATACCAAGGAAAATGGGGCCAAATGTATGCCATGGGAAACCATTTGGCCCCTTGAATCGCCAAAAAGCGTCGTTTAGGGCCTCAAAACAACCCTGGATGTTTGGGACCTGAAAAACTGGAGAAGAATCACTAGGAAACTGCCAAAATGGAAAAAAAAATGAGCCAGTGGAATAGGTGGGTGGCCACCGATCTCCATGTTGATCAGATCTAGTCACATTACCAAATGGAAGGAAACCCGTTGGAAGTAGAATATTTAAGAAAAAAATGAATGGAGTAGGACATGTCGAGAAGTATAGGGCTTAACTAAAGGCAAAGTGATATCCCCAAGTCAAGGGAGACGAATTTGCTGATATTTTTTCTCATGTTACAAAGTTAACTTTCATTAGGGTACTAATGTATTTGGCTACAATATTTGATCTTGAGATAGACAAACGGACATAAAGACAACATTTCTTCATGGTGATCTTGAAGAAGAATTTGAAATAAAGCATCTTAATGGTTTCACAGTGAAAAGAGAGGATGAGTTGGTATACAAGCTCAAGAAGTCTATGTATGGTTTAAAGAAATCACCTGAGATGTGGTACCAGAAGTTTGATATGTATATCAAGTACATGGGGTTTTTGAGAAGTTAGTTTGATCATTGTTTGTATAGAAAGAAAGTTGGTGATCACTTTATATATGTAATTTTGTATGTCAACAACATATTTTTAGTCAGAAATAACATGGATCTAATCAAGGAGGTGAAATTGCAACTATCCTCCAAGTTTGACATGAAGGATCTTGGTGTAGCTCATTTCATTCTTGGAATTGAAATAAATATACATAGACCATATACAAGGGTCTGGTTAAGTTAGAGTAAATATGTTAAGGAAGTTTTGAAATTCTTCAACATGCAAGAGTGCGAACCAATCAAGGTCCCTATTCTTATAGGAGTTAAGTTAGTTGTTGAATAGTGTCCTAAGAGATAGGACAAAATAGAATCCATGGAACATGTACCCTATGCTAGTGTTGTATGTAGTGTGATGTATGCAATGGTGTGTACATGACCTATTGCCCATGCAATGGGAGTATTGAGCAGATACATGTCAACACCTGGAAAGGAGCACTGGACCAGAGCCGAGAGAATTTTCAAGTATTTGTGTGGAACAATGGATTATCCAATATGCTACCAAGTAAAATTTAAAGTTGACAAGAAAATATATGTACATGGTTTTGTTGACTCCGAATGGGACAGAGATATTGATCGAAGATAGTCAACTAGTGGATATGTTTTGAAGTTATTTCGTGGAGAAATTAGTTGGATGAGTAGGAGGAATTCAATAATTGCACTTTCTACTATTGAGGATGAATACATGGAAGCTACTCATGCAAGTAAAGAGGTGGTTTGGTTGCAAATATTTTTTTCAGAGATTAGATTTAAACAACAAGTTGTTAGGTTGGACTATGACATCCAAAGTGAAATATTCCTAGAAAATAACCCTGCATATCATTCAAAGACAAATCCTATAGTGATGTGCAATATCACTTTATAAGAGACATGGTGGAGAAGAAGAAAGTGTTGTTGGAAAAGGTAAACATTGTGAAGAAAATCGCAGACTCATTGACCAAGTCTATGAGTACTAAAAATGTAATTGGTGTAGAGATTTAATGGGCTTGTCATCCCTGATGTGTACCTACTTAAGTGAACTAAAGGTTTGAAATCTCATGTGTAATAAAATAAGACAACAAGAGGGAGACTATTGGGTGCAATTATATTACATGCATGTAAATTGCCGATCAAAGTCAATAGTCGACTAGAATTGAAGTCAAAAAATAGTAGAATCCTAGTTGACGGGTTGACTAGTATAGTAGATTGGTTATTAATCATAACTGGATGACACAGATATAGATAAGCAAAAAGTGGGTATGGATTTGATGAACACTTGTACAACAAGAGGCTCAACGAGAAATCAACTATGGTTGACTCGGACAAGTTGACTATAACATAATTCAATTAGGGATTTATTCCATTAGTAAGCAGTTAGTTATAACTAACTTGGGTACCACTAGCTAGTGTATATGTTGCATCTATAAATATGATGTAATGGAAAAGGACATGTAAGAGGATATAGCACTTGAAGGGAGTATTAGAGTGTAAGTGAATTCATGCTTGAACTATAGTGGTTTTGTAGATCATTTTTGTAAACATTGGTTAAGAGTGTCATTAATAGATTAGTGGTAAATCTCACTAGTTTTCTAGTTTTCCCTAGTAGAGGGGTTTCCAGGATAATTTATGTGTACTATCATGTGTGACTGTTTTATGTGTACTATCATGTGTGATTGTTTTTTGTGCTGTTTTTTATGTTATATGTTTAACTATAATAATCATTATGCATTTTCATTGTAGTAGGTATTAGAACCCAACAATCACATCATGCTCTATGGGCATGGGGGTGCTCTCAAGATCCCTTGTCTTGGCCAACTTAGTGGGCTTGGTATCCATTGTATCGACCTTCTCTATGGGTGTATGTTATTTGGGATGTGTGGGCATGGGCACAAGATCCTCCTTTCCCAAAAATATTCAATTTAAAATTTTATTTGATTTTTTTAATTGTTTTTTATTTGATTTATTTAATTGTTATTATATATTAGGAAGATTAAAAGATAAATTTCTAGGGTTCATATAGAGTTCGGAAGATGAGACGATTGAGTAAGGGGAAGCTTAGTTGTTCCGAATAGGAAGTTTATACCCTTCCTTTATGGGA
>LPNX010657483.1:85596-130342 GCA_001517045.1 Pseudotsuga menziesii | reverse complement strand
TATACATTCCTTTGTTTAATTGTTACTTGTTTTGTTTTTTAATTATAATTACATTAAATGATGAGGAGGAGGAGGAGGATGTTGACGATGAGGTTGACGAGGATCACAATGATGATAATAGATGACATTGATAATGGTGATGATTTCATCATCATCATTGATGTCATATAATCACATCATCATCATCAATATACAATTAATATATCTTCATTTTCATAATGGTTTGCAATCATCATCACCATTATGATTTGCAAATCATCATCATCATTGTCGTTATTGTCCTCATCATCGTCATTGTGAAATTCATCACCATCATCACCACCATTGTTGCCATCAGTATCATTGTCATCATCGTCGTTGTCGTCATCATTGTTGTCATCATCCTAATATAATAACATCATCATCATCATCAACATCATTGTCATTATCATCATTATCAATGTCATCGTCGTCATCATCGATATTGGCATCGTCGTCTTCGTCCTCATCCTCGTCCTCATCATCGTATTCATCCTCATCATCGTCTCCATCCTCATCATCATCTTCATCATCATCGTCATCGTCGTCATCCTCCTCCTTAATATCATCATCATCATAATACAATCACATCATTGTCATCATCATGATCATCATCACCACCACCATCGTAATATAATGGCGTCATCTCCAGCATCTGCATCATCATCATCATCGTCATTGTCACTATCATTAGCATGATCAACATCATTGTCTTCGTCATTGTCATCATCTTCATCATCATCATCACCATTGTTATCATCATCATCATCGTTTATATCATCATCACCATCATCATCATAATATAATCACACCATCATCATCGTCATCATCATCATTGTCATCTCCATCGTCACCGTCGTCGTCACCATCATAGGTGTCATAATCATCATCTCCATAATCATCATCACCATTGTCCTCATCATCATCATCACCATTGTCCTCATCATCATCATCACCATCATCATCATTAACAACATCATCATCAATGACATTGTCTGGCATCGCCATTATCACATATGTAATCATTATAATATAATCACATTTTCATCATTTTCATCATTATCGTCATCATCATTATTATCTTCATTGTCATCCTCATTATCATCATCATCATTCATCGTCATCTTTATCGTCATCATCTTCTCCATCCTCACTATCATCATCATCATCATCATCATGATCTTCATCATCTTCATCACAATCATCATTATCATCTTCATTGTCACCGTCGGCATAATCATCCCCATTTTCATCATCAACAACAACAACATCGTAATTTGTCCAATAGATGAGATGAATGTACCATTATGGGTTGAGGCCAAGCAAGCCAAGTCAGTCAAGACTAGAAAATATAGAATGATGTAATCCAATAGAGATAAGATGAGTTGAGATAACATTTTTGAAATGAGATGAGACAATACAAGGAAAATATGACAAAGGAGGTGTGATTATCTCTTTTATTTTGGCCCTAACTCCATAAAGGATGATTGAGTATTTATCTCTAATTTGTGACTATTCTCCAATGACATATTTATTTCTTTTTTTGCACATTTCTCATCCTCCTTAGATTTTTCACTACTAGCCTTGACAAATGGGAAATGGTGCTTAAACTATGACAATCACATTAATTAGGGTTTGTGGTAGAATTCCCTCACTTTTTTCAATTCCTATTGGTAACTATAAGTGATTCATCGAACCCATCTCATCTTGGGAATAACTATTTTTAAAACTCAACATTATTTGTGCAATTGAGAATTCTTCTTGGCACCAATGTTGCAATGGGTGTACTTGCAAGGAAATTCCTATGGGCACCCAATATTTCCATCCATGAATATTATTTGCCATTCAATGTTTATCTTGGCCTGGTTATTGCAATTGGAAGCCCTATATTATTCTAACCACTACGGAGTACACCATAACCCAATTCAAGGTCAAAATGGGCCCTTTATTATGGCCTAATGCTTCATGCATGGCCTATGATACTAGAAGGAAACTAATTTTATGGTATAATACCGTATCCTTTAACCCTATACAATGGATTATGTTGTAATAATTATCCCTAGTGTCGTAAAACTTGAAATTGTCACCACACCTTCATCACATGCCAATAATGTACGGCCTATGTGGTGGTTCTAAGTCCTACAAATGCCATATGAGCCCCAAATATATTTTATCGAGCATAAGAATGTTAATGGAATTATCCAAATGAAGTTGTTAATTACCCACATTGAAAACAACTATGCAAAATTTGCAAGAAAATATAATAACCACTATGGTTGAAAGATGATGGTCCTTGTAGTTGGAGCAACATTCCTAATACACAAGTCATTTTATAAATTTTTTATCAATAATGAAAAATGGATAATTTGCAAGTAATGGTTTGAGGATAAATTTTCATCAGTACTCCAATACTTTAATGAATATCACAAACCTTAGTTTATAACTACCTTGTTATTACAAACCTCAAAATGACCATTATGTCTTGCTCACAAGATAAATATTCCCAATGCAGATCTTATATGGTGGCTTTAGCCACAAGAATTGTGTGTGATCCCAAAATATAAATGCCATGGTATCTAATACCCTATATTTTGTCCCTATACCATGGATTCTACAATTATAAGTATCCCTAGTGCACCAAACATTGAAATCATCTCCATATTGAACTCATAGACCAAAGATTTCTTATTCAAGGCATGAGTGGTTTCCATGGAATATGACCCCAACTTTCCCTCATCCCTATTAGTCGTCCATAGAGCACCAAACCTTCAAGTGGCCATCATATCAAACTCGTATACCAAATATTCTCTATTAGGGCATATGTAATGGCTTGAGAGACCACGCATGGCCCATGATCCCCAAACGTGAATGCCATGGATTAAGACCTTATATTTTGTCTATGGACCATGAAATGAGCATTGATAATCATCTATGGCATGATATATCTCAAAATGGAAAGCTTATCTCACTCATAGGCTAAATATCCCTATATAAACCATTTGTGGTTATTTGGGGAACAACACATGGCCCATGAGACCATAGGAAAATGTATTGTTTTAAACCATATATTTAAACCTTAAATAATGGAATAGATCCAAATAACCATCCATCATGTTTTATGTATTGACATAATGTTCGTATCCCACTTTTAGGCCAATGATTCCCTATGTAGGGAATATATGATAAATTTGGGTTTGATGCATTTCCCACGGGGTCTCATGCACGGGCCTAACACATGCATATAAGTGACACACATTATTACCAACATACATAAGAAACACACCTAACCTATACACATGTTAATAAAATATATAAAAAATGGAGGAAAACAACAATAACAATAGAATATGATATTTGTGTGGAAACCTTGTTATACACAGGTAAAACAATGGGGCAACGTCCTCTTTGATCTTTTATTATTACTCGCCAAAAAACTTACAATTACTTCTTTTATGACTCTTGTATTGTAATGTCGAGGGGGCATTCCCCTTTTATACGATACATATGAGAGTTCCAAAAGGAACCAAAAAACACTAGAAGGGTCTCAAAGTTTTTGCCTTGGAACCTTGGGATTGGGGGCACTCTAACTGCCCTATGTGCCCGGCACATACAAGTAGTGCATGGATCTATTCCAGAGATATACAGTAAGAATATTGGATATTTGGATATTGGCTTGATATCCTAACATTATCCCACTTGAATTCAATATAAAGGAAGTTCATTGCCAATGTTTTCTGCCCACATGCCATTTCCCAATGTTCCCTTCATCACATTTTCAAAAAGCCTAGAGAGTTTTTGCATCGTTCAAACGTATTTTTCCTAAATGGATTCCTAAGGATATCTGCAATATTCTCATGAATATCAATTTTCTCCATCAATATCCTACCTTCTTCCACCACTTTCCTTTTGAAATGGTATTTAATATCAATATGCTTCATGTGATCATGAAATATTGGATTCTTCACCAAATGAATAACACTTTTACCATCATAGTGCAAAGTGATATTTCTCTATATATCATCTTGAATTCATCCATCAATCACGCTAGCCATATTGCTTCTTTACCATCCTTAGTTGCTACTGCATATTCTACTTCAGTGGTTTATAAAGCCACCACTGGATGCAACTTAGATGTCCAACTTACAGCTCCACCAACAAGAGTGAAAGTATATCATGTAGTAGACTTTCATCCATCTCTATCTCCACAAAAATTTTAATCAACAAAGCTTCTAATTTGTAAATATATCGATCTATATCAAATAGCAACATCTAAAGTGCCCCTTAAATATCTTAGTATCCACTTCAACATTCCAATGCTCCTTACCGAGATTCACCATGAACTAGCGAATAACTCCCACTACTTGAGAAATATCTAGTATAATGCTCACCGTGGTGAACATCTGGATCCCTATTATTGATTAATATGGTACACGAGACATGCTTGACTTCTCTACTTATGTGCTAGGACATTGTTTGAAGGACAACTTGAAGCGTACAAGAAATGGGGTGCTAACTAGTTTTACATTATGCATCTTAAATCATTGCAGAATATTTTCTATATATGACTATTTACTTAACCAAATCTTCCTTCATGTTACGTCCTTATGTGTTTTAATTCATAGAATTTGATTTGTTGCTCCTAAATCCTTCATTTCAAATTTCCTAGCCAATTGAGCCTTTAAATCAATGGTTTTCTTCATGTTGGGGCCTTCAACCAACATATCATCAACGTATAATAACAATATAATAAAAGTTTTATCATCAAACCTCTTATAATTTACACAATGGCCAGTTTCACTTATACTAAAACCTTGGCTCTTCGTGAAGGTGTCAAATTTTGTCAACCACATCCTTGGTGCATGCTTCAATCCGTATAAAGATTCCTTGAGTATACTAACCAAATTATCTTTGCCTCTTTCTTTGTATCCCTCTGGTAATCTGTTATATAAATTTCTTCAACAAGATCACCATGCAGAAAAGTAGTTTTTACATCCAATTGTTCCAACTCAAAATCATGTGATGCTACAAGTGCAAGAAAAACCCTTCCAATAGTAAGCTTCACAACTAGAGAGAATATTTCATTAAAATCTATACCTTAATTCTACATATAATCTTTGTCTACCAAACAAGCTTTATAACATTCCAACAATCCATCGCTATTCTTCTTTTCTTTATACACCCTCTTATTTCCAATAAATTTTCTTCCTAGTGGGAGACCACAAGTTACCATGTTTCATTCTTGTTTAATTCTCTCATTTCTCCATCCATGACTTTCCTCCATTAATATGCATTCTCATATTCTCGAGCTTCCAAAAATGAAATAGGTTCATTATCATCAATTAACAAAGCAAAAGAATACTGAAATGCCAATGCTTGAGAAAAAATTAAATATATTTGAACTTTAAAACTTTTGATAAACAAATCCAATGCATGTATATCTCATACTAAAATTCAAACACAAATTATTCAATCCATAAGACACAAGATGTACCCTAGGAAAACCCTCCAAATCGAGAGGATGAAAAACCCAACAATCCTTTGAGTATGATAGATAATTGTGGAGAATGATTTTACAACACTTGGAGATTGCCTGATAAGAGATATCAAAGCAACACTAGAGAATAGAGTTCACTTGGAACCCTCTCTGAGCCTTACCAATTGCATAACACTCTAATAACAAGCTTATTTGGTCATACAATGAGAGGTAGTGAATGGTTGCATGCCTTTTGGAAACTGTGAACACTATGGTAATTTTGTGCACTATCCACACATTACATATTGTGCCTTCCTTAACTTGGTGCCAAGTTATCACCTCAAAATTCTCACCCATGCAGAAGATATGTGCCCTCCATTAATTCACTATTGTTAACTACCTTTAACTAAATGTGAATTGTTTGAACTGAATTGAACTGAATTGAACTAAATTGAACTGATTGAATTGAACTCAATCATTAACTAATTGCTTGACCATTAGTTAGGAATTTAACTGAATGTCTTTAGTGCTTCACAATCACTATCATCCACAAACAAACACTATGCATAAATCAAGGAGTAGATTCCTTTATTAAGTAAGACTTGTTTTCCACAAATTAGAATTAATTGATGTCTTTGCAATTCGAGTTCACTAGAGGTATGGCATGGACAGTTCAAATTCTTACTCTATCTCTGTTCGTGTCTCGTTATCATTAATTACATTATGCATGGTCTTTATGTGTTTAATTAATTAATCATCTTTATCATATCATACTCAGAAGAATTGTTCCAAACCTATGATCATGTGTATTACACTGGGTCATATAGTCATATGCTAAAGTGAATCACTCTAGGGGTAGCTAATCCCTAAAGGAGACTTATAGCACCTAGTGACCATGACTATCCATATATGATCACATAGTATATCCTCATGACTTGCTACAGCACAAGATATATGGTCTTGGTACAACAAAATATTCCAATCTTAATACAACACAATATTCCGACATTGGTACAACACAAGGTTCTGACCTTGATTAACACAAGGTGTTGATCTCGATACAACGCAATATCATAGTACACGCATCTCTCATGAATAGGACTTGATACAACACAATTTCCTAGATTGATACAACACAAGATTCCTTAACTTAATACAACATAAGTTCCGAAGTTGATACAACACAAGTCTCTTAACTTAATGCAACATAAGTTTATGAACTTACTACAACATAAGCTTCGTACTTGTTACTCATGAAAAGTAGACACAATGACTCCTGATGTTGTACATTTAACACTCCCTCTCGGAAAGGGAGACATTCTCTGCAATACCAAGCATATCTCGGAAGTGTCTAAACTTCATCATTGATATACACTTTTTAATCACATATGCAAATTGCTCATCAGTAGATATGTACTAAAGTTTTACAAAACATTTCTGGACCATGTCTCGAATGAAGTGATACTTCATTTCTGTGTGTTTCGACTTGTCATGAAACATGGGATTTTTTTAAATATGTATACAACTCTGGTTGTCACACCTGATCACTGTAAGATCTAGATGCAACAATCCTCCAAGTAGCTTTCTCATCCACACTACTTCTTTGCAAGAAGTACTAGCAGCAATGTACTCATCCTCTACGGTGCTCTGGGAAACTAAACCCTTATTTCTGTTGGACCATGAAGTCATAGCATAACCCAAGCTAACAAAATATCTGGAATTTCTCTTTCGATCAACAATGCTACCACCCCAATGAGAATCTTGTGGGAATATAATAAACCCACTTCATAACTTAAGATAAAATATTTACTCAATTTTGATAAATTTCCTACCCATTAGCCTAGATTGTTAGCATCCACTTGCACTACATAGTCAACACTTTCCATATACACCTCGGGAACACTTTAATCATAATTCTAGGTTGATCCTATCTACTTTATTCACTGCCATAATTAGTAACTATGCTTTCCTGCAGATTCTTCCTTATTCTGCTTTTATCCAGCTTCTCTGTGGATAAGGTAAAGCTAGTCAACTAGGAAATTGATATCTTTTGTTTCCAACCCATCCTCTGTGATTTTCTCTCCATTATATAGGATTATCATGTTCTTCCATCACTCTTGACAAATCACACATGATTTTTCTAATTTGTGAGGTCCTTGACTGATTTGGGAAGTGCTTTAGCCACCTATGGGGATTTACCATATTTAGTAAGTCTATCTTTCTGAGCATGATGAGTTGTCTCCAATACAACTAGATTTTACCTATGAGGGATGTACTATTTATGTACACTATTATTCATCATTATTCAATGGAAGGATACACTCCAATATTCATGTCTTCGTTCATGTGATTTAGTCTCTATTCTTCTCTCTATTTTTCCCGTGTATGCTTGTGAGAATTATCTTAGTAGAAATATCTATTTCCAGTGCTTATTCTTAGAATATTAACTCATAGAATTGGAGCTTATATTTCTACATGGTATCAGAGTCCAGTGTTTCTCAATTTCTACAGAGTTGAGGAGTGCATCCAGTCTCCTATCCTTCTCTGAAGAAGAGCTTGATTTAAGCTTACAAGATTTTTCTCCTATTTTTGTTTGTGCAGGTTGCAGAGAGTTTCTCCTTGAGTGTATCAACATCTCAATATGGATCATTCTTCAGCTATGATTTTGAATCCCTTAAACTATCATGAATGGAAATCTAAAATTGGCATTTTATTGCGCAGTAAGGGACTATACAGAGTTACTCTGGCTTTGGAGAATGAGCCCAATGTTGTGATTGAGAAATCTAAGTGGTATAATAGGTTGGATGAAGCCTACAAATTTATTTGCCTCTCTATTTCTCATAATCTACTCTTTCATATAGATGGTTTGACCACTCCAAACCAAGTATGTATTGAAATTGAGTCTCTCTTTGGAGTTCAAGATGAGTTAAGAGCGCATCAGTTGGAGATTGAGTTATTTTCAATGACTCCAAGCAGTTTCAATTCAATTGAAGGTTTCTTCACCAAATTCAAGTCACTTGTTCTAATGCTCACACATTGTGGGATTAAGAATAAATATGGTCAATTAATCATTTCCATTCTTTCTAAATTGGGTCGTGAATACTCAGTTTTTGTGTCTACTTTTCATGCTACTAGTCTTGATGTTTCTAACTGGAAAATTCCTTCTTTGTTTACTTTATTTGATTCACTAACAAAGGAGAAATAAAAATTGATCCAGTTGGATGCTCTTAGATATTCCATGGTAATTTATCATGCTCTCATGGTTCAATGAATCAATAATACTAAATCCAGGAAAAGAAAATTGTGAAAAAGAAGAAGCCAAAGTCAAAAATTGAAGATGAAAGTTCAAAGCCTACTAATGAAGATTTTGAATGAAGAAGGTCAAGAAGAAAGGGAGCACATCCAAGTGTTCTTATTGCAGCATGGTATTTCATCTAAAGAAGAAATATTTCAAGAAGAATATGGACATCATGTCTCATCTTCTTGAGAATCACAACATCAAAGTTCCAGATCAGCTAGAGAAGCCTGTTGATTCTTCATAACAATCTCATAGTGTGCAATTCCAAGGTGATATAAGCTATTCCTTGAGTGCCAGCGTTAAACCCTTTTCTCATGTCTCTGATATATATTCATTTTCTGATATATCAGAATCATAAATATCATATCTTTTCTTTGATAATCCACCTATCAGTCTCCTAGATTCATCTCTCAATAACTGTGATTTTTCACTAGATCCTGGCTTGTCTTTAAGCAGCTCTTCCTCATTCCATAATCCTGATTTAGAAGCATGTTTGCAGGATGATATACATGTCATGAAATCATTCATACCACCATTCATACCATCTACCATACCTATGAATAATCCTAAGACTATACAAATCCCAAGTTCAATAGTTGATTCATCATTAGTCTCTTATGTAGTGTTACTTATACTACATGGTTTGAAGTATTGCTTATATTTCACTGGTTAGTTATCCATGACCTTAGTCATATTTGAACTGATATTACACATGTTTGGATCTGTTATAAACACTTATGGTTCATATCTCAAGTCCATTTATCATTCATATTTTTACAATTATCAATTTCCCCCATTTGCTCATAGTTTTCCTAGTATAGCCCTATATCCTCATGGATTCACTGAATCCTTTGTATTTTATGTTCCATATGCTGATGTTTCTGATATATCATAGTTTTATCAACTTAATATCAGATCTGGGAAGGTTCTACATCAGATTGGAATAATGACATGTGATTCACATCACAATTTTGCAACTATTCAGGGAATGGAGTGTGTAACAAATTGTACTAATTTTTGTACTCTTTGGGGAGGAGTATGCAGAGATCTATTTTCCATTTCAGATTTTGTTTTCAGATCAGAGTCTGTTAGCAGCAATAAGCATTCAGATAATTCTCCTACTTCATCAGTTAATGAGATACAAGGAGTCTCTCCTCTTCTTTCTTGCATATTCTACACTCTATTGCATGATCATGGAGTTCATGATTTCTTCATCAAGTGTTTCACCAAGAAGCAGTTCATTCAACTCATTCAAGTGAAGATAAAGATATGTTGAATACATATGTTTCAAATTATGTTCCTTGTCCTTTCTTGAGGGAGGATTTTTCCCATGTGGTTTTGCCTCCTTCCTCACTTTTCTGGACATGAATAATTGTAAAGGGTGACCATAGTCTTGTTGCTAGGCCCTATATACACCTATATATCATCATAAATTCAGACTTAAAGGAGTTTGTGGGAATATAATAATCCCACTTCATAAATTAGGATAAAATATTTAATCAATTTTGTTTAATTAGGCTACCCACTGTCCTAGATAGTTGGCATCCGCTTGCACTACATAGTCAACACTTGGCATATACACATCAAGAACACTTTACTCCTGATTCTAGGTTGATCCTGTGCACTTTATTGAATTCCAAAATTAGTAACTTCTCTTTCCTGCAGATTTTTCCTTATTCTGCTTTTATCCACTTTTCTGTGGATAAATAAATCTAGTCAACTAAGAAACTACTATATTTTGTTACCAACCTTCCCTCCATGATTTTCTCTCCATTTTCTAGTATTAGCTTATTTTTCTATCACTCTTGACAACTCAATCATGATTTTGTTAATTTGTGAGGTCCTTTACTGATTTGGGAAGTGTTTTAGCCACCTATGGGGGTTTATCATATTTAGTAAGTCTATCTTTCTGAGCTTGATGAGTTGTCTCCAATATAACTCGATTTTACCTATGAGGTATGTACTATTTATGTACATTATTATTCATCATTATTCAATGGAAGGATACACTCCAATATTCATCTCTTCATTCATGTGATTCAGTCTCTATTCTTCTCTCTATTTTTCCCGTGTATGCTTGTGAGAATTATCTTAGTAGCAAGATATATTCCTAGTGCTTCTTCTTAGCATATTTACTCAGTATGGGAGTTGTTATTTCTACAAATATTTATATCCAATAAATAACACTCCTCCATTAGAGGCATACCTGAGTCCATAAGCAACTGTACCACGGAGGTATCTCAAAATATGCTTACCTGCAACCCAATGTCTATGTCTAGGATCAGTCATGAAATAACTCAAAATGATAACTGCATAGAAAATGTTTGTCCTCGAATATGTCAGGTACATCAACAAGCCAATCAATTGTCTGTATAATGTGGGGTCCACTAGATCCGATATAGTCTCAGTCTCGTGGATTTTTCTCAAATTGGAATCCATTGGAGTATTTATGGATTTACAATCAACCATGCCAAATCTGCGCAAAGATTCCCATGGTGTACTTTCTTTGAGATAGAAATATCTCATCATTCCTTTTTCAAATCTCAAGGCATAGCCTAGTAGTGTAGAAGACCTAAGTATTTCATCTCAAACTCTGAGGTAATCTCCCTCTGACACTCAACAATCAGTCTTTCCCCTCCAGTGAGGAAAATATCATCCACATATAAGACTAGTACTAGAGGTTGGTTCTTCACTACTTTGAAGTACAAGTTTGAATCTGCATCACTCTTCAAGAAACCCATTTTCTGAATATAATTGAATATTCTACAATACCAAGCTCTAGGAGCTTGTTTTAACCCATTCAGGGCTTTCTTCAACTTGCACACATGGGGCTCCTTCCCATGTATCACAAAACCCTCAGGATGCTCAATGTAAACTTCTTCCTCAACCTCGCCATTGAAGAAGGAAATATTCATATCCATCTGGTGAAGCTTCCATCCCAATATTGATGCAAGTGAAATAATAGATCTAATGGTGGTATACCTAGCCACTGGAGAAAAAGTCTCCTTATAATCAATGCCCTCTTTCTAAGAAAAGTCCCAGAAAACAAACATGGCTTTTTACTTGTCCACACTACCGTATGTATCATGCTTTATCTTGTAAATCCATCTATAAGTTACAACTGACTTCCTCTCAGGTCTAGGAACAATATCCCAAACATCATTCTTCAGAATAGAATGATATTCTTCTATCATAGCATCTTTCCACACTTGTTGCTTTGCGTCCTCTTCATATGATTTAGGCTCTAAGTCATTGATGATTCTCATCAATGCAACACATCCTGAATACCTATCAGGTTGCTTGTGATATTTGGAAGTTCCTACTTGTGCTCCATGATTCTCAACATCTCTCAATACATATCGGCAGCATGTTGACCTCCTCTTTGTAGGAGGTTCATCAACCAGTTAAATTGGTTCATCAATGACAAGTAGCTCTTCATTCTCTATTGGATTCTCCCTCTGAACATCAGAAGGGGAAGAATCATCATCATGATCCTCTTCTATAGGAGTCTCAACCTCCTCTGTCTCTAGATCACATTCAAGCTCTTTTGACCGCTTGAATGTTTCCTCCTCGTGGAAAGTCACATCCCAACTAACCTCAACATGTCTCTCACCAAGTACATATATTATGAATTCCTTGGAGGTCTCACTATATCCAACAAAATTTCCCTTCTTTCCAAAAGGTTCCATGTTGGTTCTCTTTTCTTTTGGTATGTGAATATGCATAGGACATCCAAAAATACGAAGATGTGATATGTCTGGTTTATCACTACCAAACACCTCTTTAGGTGTTTTCCCATCAAGAACTGCATGCGGACTTATATTCATTATGTACATTGTTGTACTAGTAGCTTATGCTCACAAATAAGCATATAGATCCTGATCATGTAAAATTCCTTTTGCATCCTCATAAATGGTTTTTTTATTTCTCTCTACAACCCCATTCTGTTGTGGGTTGTAAGGAACTATTAATTGTCTACATGTCCCTGCATCACTACAAATCTCATTAAAATAATTTGATTCAAATTATCCACCATTATCAGACCTTAGGGCATGGATATTCCTACTTTTCTAATTCTCAACTAAGGCTTTATATTCTTGGAATTTACCGAAGGTTTCAATTTTGGCTTTCATGAAGTAAATCCAGGCCTTACTGGAGAAATCATCAAAGAAAAAAACGTCCTATTAAATATTCCCACTGAGGGATGGGGAAGACACGAGTCCACACAAATATGAGTGCACTAAATATAATATGCCTTTAGATCCAGTATGGATACTAGGAAACTTATTTTTAACATTCTTCCTAAAGCACAACCTTGACAAACAATATCATGTACATAATCAAAACTAGGCATACCATTCACCATTCGTTGCAAACCAGGAAGTGCTTTGAAGTGGAGGTGACCAAACCTCCTATGCATAATCTCGCATGGGATGATAGTATGATGTGCCATGGCTGCAATATAATTTCTTGGGACCTTGTAGAGTCCTCCCTCTCGAACTCCAATGATGGTAGTAGTATCAATGTTTTGGTTCTTTGGTCATAAGTATGTTGAATTCTCCATGAAGATAACTCAAAATCCTTTATCTTCAAGGAAAAAAATAGAGAGTAGGTTCTTCTTCAATCCAGGGACATAAATAATGTACTCGACATGTAGTATGTCTCCCGAACTCAGTTGGAAGGATGTGGATCGAACTCCTTAGATTGAGTATGTGGAATTGTCTCTCAATTCTAACATGCATGCAAAATGTTTCTCTTTTAGGTTGGAGATTGAGCCCTTGTATCATAACATGTGCTTTGAAGCACCACTATCGATCAGCCATGGATATTCTCCTATGATGAGAGATTCGTACAAAGAAGAGACGAGGTAATACTCCCTCCTTGTCTCTTTTTATTTGGGTACATATTCTTTGGAAGTTTCTTCTACGATGATGGAAGCATGAAATATTCCTTATTTTATTTTCCTCACATGACAATCTCGTACAAAGTGTCTCAGATTTTGACAATAAAAGAACAGAATCTTTGATTTGTCAAAACCTTTATTGATATATTTCTTCTTTGCACGAAAGGACTTCTTGAGAGCGAATAGCTTCCTCCCTTTCTTGGTTCTATCCGTGAGAGCAATATTTTCCTCCTTAGTGTTCACAAATTTGTTTTGGATGCACCCTTATTATTGAATGTAATCATGCCAAATTCTTTCAAAGTTGGGTTGCTCTTCTCTTCCATTTATTGCAGCAAGAAAGGTCTCCCATGAGGAGGGGAGTCGGTCGATGGTAGTTTGAATAAGGTCATCCTCATCCGTCTCCATACTGATGCTTGCAAGTTGATCCTTCACTTGTGAAATATTTGTGAAGAAGGAACCTACGGTCTCATCTCTTTCCATATTCATGTTGTGCATCTTGTTCTTCAAAGCCCTCTTTTGAGTAGGGGCCTTATTCTCAAAAATATTCGTGAGTGTGTCAAAACACTTGTTTTTCATCTTCAATGGTGTGATCACTGACATGAGGTTGTCCTTCATGGAATCATATATGATCCTCTTTTCCTTTGCTTAATTCTTCTTGTAATTGGGTCTTCCTGCATTTGTATTGGGATCTTCGATCACAATGGTCACAAATGAATCAAGATCATGCTCTTCAAGAATTTTGATCACTCTCGCCTTCCATGTGTTGAAGTTTGATGTGCCTTCAAGTCGGTCTTCTGGTCAGATAGAGTTTGATGCCATTGATTCAAGCTCTTGCTCAATGCTTCAAATTCTACATAAGTTTAGAATGCTTTCAACAAAATAATCTCTTGCACGTCCTTGCTATGATACCATGTCAATGTTTGAGCAAAAATTGAAGATACTTGAACTTTAAAACTTTTGATAAACAAATCCAGTGCATGTAGATCTCATAAGAAATTCAAACACACAAATTATTCAATCCATAAGACACAAGATGTACCCTAGGAAAAACCTCCAAATCCATAGGATGAAAAACCCAACAATCCTTTGAGTATGATAGATAATTACAGAGAATGATTTTACAACACTTGCATATTTCCTGATAAGAGATATCAAATCAGCGCTAGATAATACAGATCATTCGGAACACTACCTCAACCTTGCCAAGTGCATAACACTCTAATAGCAAGCTTATTCAATCATACAATGAGAGGCAGTGAATGGTTGCATGCCTTTTGGGCACTGTGAACATTGTGGGAATTGTGTGCACTATCTACACATTACCTATTGTGCCTTCCTCGACTTGGTGCCAAGTTGTCACCTCAAAATTCTCACCCATGTAGAATATATGCGCCCTCCATTAATTCACTAGTGTTAACTGCCTTTAACTAAATGCGAACTATTTGAACTGAACTGAACTGATTGAACTGGTCTCAATCATTTACTAACTACTTGACCATTAGTTAGGAGTTTAATTGAATTTTTTTAGTGCTTCACAATCAGCTCCACCCACAAACAAACCATTTGCATAAATCAAGGATTGGATTCCTTAATTAACTGAAACTTGTTTTCCACAACTTAGACTTAATTGATGTCTTTGCAATTTGATTTCACTAGAGGTCTTACATGGGAAATTCAAGTCCTTACTATATCTTTGTGCTCATCTCATTTATCATCAATTAAATTATGCATGGTCCATATGTGTGTAATTAATTAATCATCTTTATCATATCATACTCAGAACAATTGTTCCAAACCTATGATCATATGTATTACCCTGGGTCATATAGTCATATGCTAAAGTAAATCACTCTAGGGGTAGCTAATCCCTAAAGGAGACTTATAGCACATAGTGACCATGACTAGCCATACATCACATAGTATATCCTCATGAATTGATATAGAAAAAGTCACAACTTGATACAACACAATATATATGGTCTTGATACAACACAAGATCCAATCTTGATACAACACAAGGTTCCAACCTTGATACAACACAAGGTTTTGACCTTAATACAACATAAGATCATGATCTTGATACAACATAAGATCATAGTACAGGAATCTCTCATGAATAGGACTTGATACAACACAATGTCCTATCTTGATACAACACAAGCTTGCTGAAATTAATACAACATAAGTTCTAGACTTGATACAACACAAGTATCTTAACTTAATACAACATAAGTTTCTGAACTTAATACAACATAAGTTCTAGACTTGATACAACACAAGTCTCCTGGAGAATGATTCCTCATGTTGTACATTTAACATGAAAATCGTGAGAATACCTTTCTATACATATCTTGGGATGTGTAGATATTATGAGTTGTGGTTGTTAAGCTTTTTGTTCTTCATGTTGATCAAAAGCTTCATTTTCATCTTCACTCATTTCTACTTCCATTGGTACAATCCCATCTTTCTATTGTACCTCCTTCCTTTGCATGGATTTTTCATTAAAAATAACATCTCAGCTCACAATTACCTTGTGGTTAGTAGGATCCCACAATCTATACTCCTAAAATGTATGATCATAATTAAGGAAAAAACATTTCCTTACCACACCAAACCTCCTCTAGAAAATTTCCATCCAACACAGTTGTAGGTGATATGTTAATTAGATACATATTTGTATTAATATCATGTTCCCATAATCCATTATCCAACCTAGATGCTTTGAGCATGTTTCTTTCACATCCCATGGTTATGTGGTTCATCCACTCAGCCACACCATTTTGTTATAGCGTTTATGCAATAGTCTTTTGGTTCCTAATTCCTTCCTATGTACAAAATTTATTAAATTCCTTGGTGCAATATGCTCCTCCATTATCATATCTAAGACATAAAATCGATTTTCCCAAAGTTTTCTCTACTCGTTCCTTGAACTCTTTAAATTTCTCAAAGGCATATGACTTATTTTTCAGAAAATACACCCACGCTCTTATAGAATATATCTATAAAAGTCAAAAAATATCAAGCACCATTTATGGACAAAGTGGGTACTAGTACAAATATATCATAATGAATAAGTTGCAAAATATTGGAACTTTTACCAGAGCTTGTAGTAAACTAAAATCTCTTTTGTTTACCAAAAATACAATGCGCACACAAGTATACATCACGATACTTAATCCCAAAAAACATACCTCGATCATACCGAATTTTCAAACCTTTTTCACTCATATCTCTATGTCGTTGAGTGTGTGGCATCCCTACATCCAAAAAATTCCCTAAGTTTGTTGTTGCTGCATGATTTGTCATTGTATTACCGCATAAACTATATAGGGTCCCATATGATTCTTCTTTTGCTACTATGATGGATCCTTTCGTAATTTCTCAATGACTATCACCAAAGGTAGTAGAGTACCCCATCTTATCCATCATCTTGATTGAGAGCAAGTTATTCTATATATCTAGAACATGTCATGTATCACACAGCTTCCTTTACCTTCCATCGTCTAGCTTGATCTTAATGTCCCCTCTTCCCACAATTTTTAAAGGATGAACATCACACAAGTAGACTATTCCACCACTATAGGGAAGGTGTTTGACAAGCCATTATCTATGTGGAGACATGTGGAAGGATGTGCATGAGTCCAAAACCCAAGCATATAATGAGATATGTTGTTACTGAGACAAAAATCCTCGCATGTTGTCGTATTTTCTAAATATGTTGTACTAGCTTTAGTTTATAGTTGATCTAGCTTTTCATCCTTCTTTTCCTTATTTAGATACCAACAATCCTTACTCAAGTGCCCTGGTTTCCTGCAATTCCAACACCTCCTTTTCTTGCATCATTTAGACTTATAATTGGACTGAGATCTCCCTTATTGGCCCTTTTTTCTAGATCACCTTGTCACAAATAGGGATTGAATCATTGGTCGAGGGATCTAGAGACGATTTCACCTCAACTCTTCTTATAGTAAAGCAACTACCACATCTTCAAACTAAAGAGTTCTTTATGATGATTTGGTGATTGTCACCACCATATGGTCCAAAGCATCCAAGAGGAGACAAAATAAAATTATTTCTTTGTCCTCATCCTCCACCTTTACACCAACCAAGAGCATTTTATTTGTTTGCGTATTAAACACATTCATATGATCTGCCATAGTTGAAGCCTCCTTCATCCTCAAATGAAAAAAGTTATTTCTTAGGAAAACCTTATTTGTTGTTGATTTAGTCTCATACAACATCTTAATTTTCTCCCAAAATTCTTCTACGGTATTTTCTTCAACAACATTGAACAAGATAAAATCTTCTAAGCAAAGACAAATAGTAGAAATTGCCTTTCTGTGTAGCTTTATCCAATCCTCATATGCCATGACGCTTAGTTTTTTTTGCAACCCCTTTAAAGGCTATGTCTTGATCATTTTTAACCAACAATTCCTCCATCTTTATCTTCATAGGGAGAAATTCTTGCCATCAAATTTCTCAATCTCAAACTTGGTTAAACCCCCTGTCATTGTTGCAACTCCTAGTTGCAGAAAACCATATGCCTATTAGTTTTCATCATCTAATACCATATGTTACTAAAATAAATAAATAAAATATAACCAACCAACAATAACAATAGAACATGATATTTACATGGAAACTATATTATACACAGCGAAAATCACAAGGCAATGGTAGCTTTGATCTTTTATTATTACTTGGAAAAAAACTTACAATGCTTTCTTTTATCTCTATTGTATTAAAATGCTAGGGGGTCACTCCCCCTTTTATACAATACATATGAGAGTTCCAGAAGAAACCAAAATACACTAGAATGGTCTAGATTTTTTTTCCTTGAGGGCTCCACCCCCTCACTCTTGGAAGGGGGGCCTGGAAACCTTCCCTCTAACCCCCTGCATGCCCAACACATATGAGCTATGCATAGAGCTAGTATAGGGCTCTACATGAAGAATATTGGAGATCTAGATAATGGCTTCATATCCTAACAACAAATAAGCGACAGGATTAAGCGGTTATATGTTGTGCAATAAATATAAAGGTTATTG
This sequence comes from Pseudotsuga menziesii, assembly GCA_001517045.1. NCBI lineage: Eukaryota > Viridiplantae > Streptophyta > Pinopsida > Pinales > Pinaceae > Pseudotsuga > Pseudotsuga menziesii. The sequence continues at coordinate 111,602 of LPNX010657483.1, read as the reverse complement.
TGATAAATAGTTATGTAAGAAAACAAGTTAAATTAAATGGGATTATAAGGATTGGTGGTTAGGGGTAATGGCCTTCAATGATTAAGGGTATATTGTTAATGGTAATAGAGTAGGGTTTATTAAGGTTATGGGTGATATGAGTCAAAAGTTAAGGGTTAGTGTTTAAGGGTTATAGATTAGGGTGTTAGCAATTGCAAGGGCTAAGTGTTCATGAGGGTTATAAGGGATAACAATTATAGAGATTATAGAGATTTATAATTAAGGGGCATAGTATTTAGGTGTTATAATATTGTTCGTAAGTAAGGATTCTTGTTTTATTTTCAGCGTTTGTCTTTTCAATGTCATAGAAAATCCCTTTTTACACAATAAAAGTATGGACTAATTGTCGTTTGCTTTTTTTTAATGAAACGTCACTTAAGCAACATCTAGTTTCAAAGTATAAAAAATAGCATTGTGTTGATTTGATGTCGCTTAAGAGACATTAGGAACATCACCGAAATAATTTTTGTCAAGAAAAAAAATTAAAAATGGTGACTTTTTAATTGTTTTTTGGTGTTAAATAGGGTTTTTTAATCAAATGTTGGTTCAAATGTCAAATTTTGACCCCAAATGTATTAGTGAACATAAAACATCCTCCTTAAACTTGATTTGTTAAGAAGGATAAATATGTCCCTAAATTGGGTATTACATCCATATAACCAAGGAGAAAATCCCTCTTCTTGTATGAGAGAGATTTAATACAAAAGTTCATAGCCTTTGGCCCATCCCTTGAACAATTCAAGAATGGATTATTGAGTATTAGGCACCAAATGTTGGTAAAGTTTTTGGTTTTTCTTATGTAAGCAGTTTATTTTTTATTGATATCCAAAAGGAAAGAGACATGATCTTCAAATTAGGTACCTATTTCATGGTATTTAATGGTCTATTCCTCTCACATTGGACCCTCAATTTTAACCCAAGATTGGAGATCATTGTAGCCCTCATGTGGGTTAGGATACCACATCTAGCCATTTTCCTTTGGAATGATTTCACTCTTAAAATTATTGGGGACAAGTTGGGGCATTATATTGATGAGGTTGAGTCCAAATGTGGCATTTATTCATGTGCCAATATTTGTGTGGAAATTGACTTGGAGTGGGGACTTGTAGAGGTTATAAAACTTAATATTGTGAGATGGAGCCATTCACATTATCTATATTATGAGTAGATACCGTATAAGAGAAATATATGTCATGAATATGGATACTTCACAAATAAATGGTCAAGATCTCAAGAAACTCATACTTCTTCAAAGCAGATTCAGAATCGAAGCAATTAAATAGAGAAAGTTCCTTTAAGCAGGACTCCAAAAGATGCAAGAATAAGACGACCAAGGGAACACAGGGAATTAAATGAACTTAGTTTGGGCCATTCACCAACAATAATATAATTCCCTTCATGATCTAGAAGAAGTGGAAAAGGAGGGGGTTGAAATAGATCCTTCATTAATCCCTATAATGAAGCCAACAACAATAATGAATGAAGAACCAGTGCATACAATGGTAAGAAGGACATCCCCTTAGAAAAGGAAGTTGGAATAAATGAAGAGGAAGCAGAGGAAGAAATAAAGGAAAAGGAATAAGAAGAAACAAAATATTTCAAGGACATAGAGGAGGAGGAAGAGATAGTAGTAGTGAAAGTGAAGGAAGTCAAGGTGCCTTCAAAAACAACCCCAGTTGCACATTCCTCAAACACATCGATATCCACCTATTTTGATAAAATTATGAAGAATCATTACCATCCCTCTCCTCCACTCAAAATGGGGAGGAAATCCAATTGATAAAGTAGAGAAAAAGAGACCACAACAAATCACTTCTTAGGTTGTAGTTAACTTTGGACTTTAACCTTTTTAAAGAGCAACAATTCCCTTCTTCACCTTGAGGAATTTGATCCATATCAACGCATGATAGATCAGAAGTTAAGATGGGTATATGTTGATTGCTAATTACAATTATCTTTCAATATGTTGGCTCATTCTTAAAGCAATTAGTGAACATAATAATCCAAAGAGGATCATGAATCATAATAATTTACCAATATAAATTTTGATAGATGACATCCAAAGATATCCCACACATATGGAGTCATTTGATTGCTTCTCAAAATAATTACTAAGAAATGAACAAAGTATATATTATATAATATAAATCAAAGTCATAAATTAAAACCTTATTTAAATTCCAACCTTAATATTCAAGGAAATTATAAGTTTTCGTAAATAGGGTGGATTCATGAGGTCATGTATGTAAATTAAAACATCACATGGGGTTAAGCGACTATTTTTAACAATTTCTCTTTATATAAAGAGAAATGGCCAAAATATATAAGAGAAAATAACGATTCAAATTTGAAAGTTGCAAGTCATGACAATCCTCTTTGATACAAGGAAAATGAAATGAGTTTATTATCTATGTATTAGCTAATCCTCAATTTTTGACATATACCATTTCTCTTTCTAATGGTCAAGCACTCCATCTGAGCCTCACAAACATAGTTGCTTCAAAAATAGTCTATTAGAACTATTCAAGTAGATAGATTGATTCAACCTTTCCCGCTTTATGCCTTTTCCTCTTTTAAGGAAAATAGATGACTTATCATCATTGGTCACTGAGTTAGTGGGTTCCCTTTGTGTTTGACTACAATCCATTTATTCACATATTGGGATTCATGATGTAAATTGGATTTCATCTCCTTCGCTGATTTAATGTATCACCTTTGTTGTTGACCTTCATTATCGATCATCGTTCAAGGGTTTTCGTGTGCTATTTACATTATTTAATACTTTTGCATTATTTTATGCAATCAATTTGTAAGAATCCATTCATGTACACAATAATTAGTAATAAAGAACAATTATTGGAACCATTGTTGGTCTCCATACCTTTATTGGAGAGGAGAAAGCAAGATATACAAGATGGATTCATACCCAAAGAAATTTTGTAGTTACAGGCTACCCAATTTTGTTGTGTTTCCTGTCAATACAAATCTTTAATCGTTCATGTTAAAAAAAAAATCAAGGATGCATATTACAAGTTTGCATAACATCAAGGTTGAGGATTGTTTATAAAATTCATGGATGCATATTACATTTGATCATTTTTCATGGCATCTTGGTTTGGAAATCTTGAGGATCCATATTTGAAATTCACATATTTGCATAACATCATTAAGCTTACAAGTTTGCACAACATCAAGTTTGTGAAGTTTGACAATATTGCTTCTACAATGAAATCAATTTTGGTGACACATTTGACCACCCATGATTGGTTGATCAAACTCAATAGATAGATTAAAACTTATATGTAAGTTTCGATGACCTGGATAACAATGATTTTGGAGTTTATTTGGGTAATGTTAAAAATTATATCCCTCTAAGTGTCTATAGAATCGATATCTATTCAAAACTATAAAACAAAATTGTATTCTAGGATATGAGTAATCTTTGAACAACAACTAAATTAATCCATTATCAATATTTGCACGCAAAGTATTATTAAAGGATACAAGTATTCCTTTAAAAAACACCTAGACCAAACCATTCTCAATATTTGCATATTTAACTCCTATTAACTTTTATATGACTAGCCTTTGAAGAAAACCTAAAGGAAGCCATTCTCAATCTCTGTGTCTTTAACATGTCTTCAAGTTAAGTTCTACATTGGTTTACTTATTGATAATCCATTATAAGTATTGAACTATCATAGGTTTACTTAATAATTGATAATACTTATTGAAGGTCTTGACCATAATAGGTTTGATTCAAAATTGATAATTGGATCTTATTGTAGCGGGAAAAAACTCACCTAATAGCTAGGGTTCAAACTTTTAAGAAAGCAAGGGAAGATCATACTATAAATCTCTACTTCATCAACCAAAATTGAATTCAAAGAGATAGAAAGATGCACTCACCTGGATCATAATGGTTGAATATTCCACAAGAAGAGGGATTCAAAGCTTATCCTTCAATCAATCCTAGAACTACGATGCACATACATGTCAAAAAACCAAATACCCTTATCAAATGCTATTGAAAAACAACAATAAAAATAACTATTAAATTATTGGTCAAACAAGGTAAATTGACTTGCATATCACAATGTCAATTCAATCCACAAAATATCATACAACAACCAACCATGTCATGACTAGAAATGTTTTGGGGGAGGGAAAGAAGAGTGCTCACAAATATTAACCAAGAGATGACTACATAAACAAGATATACATGAATCTTTAGCAACGTGTCTTTGTCACCAGTCTAGATTCTTCATGCTCAGTCCACTAACATATATTATTTCATGATATTCCTTGAACTAGGAGTAAAATGGATCAAATAGGATTATCCCCACTAATTCTAGGGAGAAAGAATGACTCGACATGTATGGGAAAATAAGGGGAAGGGTGTTGTAAAACCCTATGGCAAACTCCTTATTCAATTCCTCTAGCATGTACTTGCTTTGTTGGAATATGGTCCCAATCCTTCATTTTAATACTTGTTTTATACTTTCATATAGGTGGTTTAAGGAGTTGATTCTAGTATAATTGAAAACATAATGACTTTTAACTTCCCTACCAAAACATGGGAACAGGTGTTTTTATTTTTTTAATTTTTACCGATGTATGTGTGTTGCTAAAGGGTAACACACGCATATGTGTGTTGCTAACTGACAACCCATGGACACAAACCAAACATGATTTTTTGTAAGGGTTTATCTCACAATTTGATGTGTGAGGGGAACGTGGGTGGTGTTTAAGAATCAGTGAGTATATTAATGATATAACAAATGCCCTCTATTGTATGAGGTCAAAGGAGAATCAAATGCATTATAAATCAGCTGGAATCTTGATTAGTGGACCTAAGTAGGATTCATCGAGATTGGATTAGGAGGGATACCTACAACTAAAATCTAAGGATCATAACACTCACTTCCTGAGGTGGGCATACCCATGCTTAGGATTAAAAGAACATGACTTCCAAATAAAGTATACTATGAAGCCATGACATATAAAATATGCAAATAATGGCCACAAAAAGAGTATTGTTATGAAGATAAATTAAAATATAATTAATAATAATTAATAGCCATTAATAGGTATAATATTAAAAAGACATGTCCTTTCAAATCCAATGCCTAAGTTGTATATAAGAGGCGGAAATCATTTGTAATAATCATCTTTCATCAATATATTTATCAATTATTCAATATGTGGGTTATACTAGAAATGATGGGTTTATTCTTAATTATTTGATATATCTAGAGAAATATATTACAATGGTATCAGATCCCCTTCTTGGGAATTCATCTAACACCAGCTTTTGGCCAAATAATTAATTGGAGAATCTCCAAAGTGGGTCTTTGACCTTACTAAACAAAACAAAAAAAAGTTTTAAAAAAAAAGTGGGAGAAAAAGAAGGGTGAAAAGTGAAAAAAAAATACAAAAAACAAAAATCAACCCATTGTATTATGAAAACCACACTTGTTTTTTTATTAAAAAAATATTTCATTAATATTTATTTTTTATAAAAAGTTAATCCCCAAGATTTGAACTTGGGTGGAGAGGGTAACATTCCTTCCTCCCAACCACCCAGTCTACACACAATCCATAAATAAATTTAATATTATTTTTTTATTATTATTATTATTATTACATTGTATTAATAATTATTATTATTATTTAATAATTGTAAAAATTATAATTATTCGTTACAAAGACCAGAATATTACAACTTTGGTGTGACCATTTATTATCAAAGTAAGAAATACAAAAGTCAAAAGCAAAGGAATATTTGTCAAGAAGATTTTATTTTTCCCAAGGAACAAGTTGGAATAGAAGACGAAATTGAAACAAAAGTTGTAATCGCAACTATGGAAAACACATGTTAAGTAATTAAGTCGCAATTACAAGCAGCGTTGGACGAGTTGGAGCAATATAAGGTGACCAATAAACATCGACAAGTTGAGGTTAAGACAAACGATTTGTTAAAATCAATAAGAGGCAATGAAAATTGTCACTTAAAAAATCAAAATCGATAGCTGGAACAAACCAGAAGAGATACCGAGAAAATGTTATCTAATGAGGATAAAGAAATATCTTGTTTAAAAGTTCATAATCAAAACTTAGAAGACCAGATCAGAAAGTCAAAAATGATGAAAAATCACCATATGAAAACAATAATGAATTGGAAAAAGAAATAAGGTGTCTAAACAAGCTCATCATGGACAAAGATATTGAATTGGTGCAAGTCCGTAGGACATTAGAAAGTTGAGAAGCAAAGATAGTTCAACTTCAACAACATATTAGTGAACTTCAGTAGAAAGAGAATGACACTAAACTAGAGATTGCAGATGCCAAAAGCACGTTATCAAACAACACCGAAGAAATTTTCTGATTAAAGAACCATAACAAGACATTAGTCACCAAAATTAAGAAGTTTAAAAATAGTCGAAAGGCAGAACACTCTACTAAATACTGAAGGAAAACTTGTAGACATGCAGGAAGAAAATATCTGCATCAGAAATCATAATGAAGATCTTAAGGAGCAACTTAATAAGTCTGAAGATGACAAAAATTGCAAGTAGAATTAATTAAAAAGTTTTAAAATGATAACATACAATTAGAAAACAAGTTGGAAAAGGTATATAACGAAACATTAAAAACTCAAGGAATGAAAATACAACGTCCAACACATATCAATGCTCAAAAGATGACGCTCATGAAAGAAAATAACATTGTGAAAATTCCCTATCGACACCCCAACCATACAAACCAGTATCCTAGAAAGTGGGAATTGTCAAAAGATAATGGTACTAATGTAATCAAAGCTCCTGACAACAAGTCAGTAGGGAATCCCAACAATCAGCAACAAATAAATTTGGGATGGATTGATCCGTCAACATATCGGGGGTTATGCTCTACACTTAGAAGTTCGTATCGACATGTTTTGTCAGCTACGGCATCACAGGGAACGATGCGACCACATTATAAGACTTTGAGTACAAATCCTTTCTAAGAGAGAGGCAATATTACGAAGATAAATTAAAATATAATTAATAAAATTAATAGTCATTAATAGGTATAATATTAAAAATACATGACCTTTCAAATCCAATGCCTAAGTTCTATATAAGAGGCAGTAATCATTTCTAATAGTCATCTTTCATCAATATATTTATCAATTATTCAATATGTGGGTTATTTTAGAAATGATGGGTTTATTCTGAATTATTTGATAGTATCTGTATAAAGATATTACAAGTACATAATGCATCCATGGAGTGTGAATAGAAAGAGTGATCATGACCATGATAATGATACACAATGGATCCATGTGTTGGAATATCAAGCAATACTGAAAGGGGTGGTGAATCAGTATTGATATAACTTAATTATTTTGTATCACTTAAAAATAAAATCAACAGTTGAACCATAACACACAATATTTTCATGGAAACCCAATTGGGAAAACCACCAACACTTTCTATTACTGCAAAATTACATTTACAAATAGTTTGCAAGAACCAACTTTTTGGATGCACCAGCACCCAAGTTTTTCAAATACAACTAAAGGATGCACCAACGCCTTGTTTACCAACAACAACTGGAAGGACGCTATGACCCCCTACAGGTTTGTTGCATGTCCTTGCACCTCCCAACCACCATTATATGATAATTCGATATCTGACTTCTGTACACCTATGGATCTTTCAATCAAATGTACAAAGACACTTGTTTGAAGGTTTAAAGCTTTGCTTATTTACCCTCAGTCGTGCCTCTTCATCTAACAGTCACATATCTTCATTATGACCCTTCACAAATCAACAAATCGTAAAATAAACTCTTCGTTACAAAAAAATATGAATTAATAGCACAATAATGCATCACTCTGACTCTGCAATACCGACTCTGACATGTCGAATACCTCGTTTCAAGTCCAACTTTTCCAAGTCTGATGTCAGGAGTCGAAACCTCCCTTTTTTTATCTTTTAACCCCGACTTTCTGGATTTTTGACTTTTCGACTAGACAACTCCCTCTTTTCGACTTTCGGAATCAGAAACTCCAAAAACTTAGTGTTGGAAACTAACGCTTCTGACTCTGTCATTCTGAGTATGAATGGCCAACTCTGAATTTCCAACTTTTGGAGTCATAAACTCCAAAACCTTAATGTTGTGACGTGATGCTTCTGACTCCACCTTGCCGACTTTCCAACTTTCAACTTTCAAAGTTGGAACCTCCAAAATATTAACATTGGAAACTAATGCTTCCGACTCTGACTTCAACTTTCCAAATTCCAGGGTTGGAAACTACATAAACTTAGCTTTATAACATAATGGTTATGAATCCTCTTCACTGACTTCGAATGTCCGGCTATGATATTTTGTTAAGGATTTTTAACATTTTGGCTATCTTTTTGTCTTTTTCCATCTATGCATACTTCAACAATGTTTCCTTATGATCTTATGTTGACAACAATGCTGATTTAATCAACAATATCCTCCTTTGGAATTGACTGGAAACACCTTCCTTTGACATCGAAAAGGAACTTTTTATCTCCCTTTGACAACAATGACAAATTTTCGATAAAAAAAACCCATATGGGTTTGTCTCCCCCTGTCAACATTTCTCCTCTTCCTGTGACAAAGTTTTCATCCTTTTAGTTAATTTTTAATGATGAGGTATAACCCCCAATTTCTACGTAAGATAGGAAAATGATTCTCTGGGTAATGGTTTAGTAAAAATGTTTGCAATTTGTTCCTTCGTATCAATATACTCCAATTTGACCACTTTTTGAGGCACTTTCTCTCTTAGAAAATGATATTTGATTGGAATATGTTTTTCCTTAGAGTGCATAACAGGATTTTTGGATATGTTTGTAGCACTTGTGTTGTCGCAGTTTATCGCAATTGGGTCTTCATACTTCACAAGTAGATATTCTAATGTTTGACTTGAGTACAACATGATGCAGTAGCAATATAGTCGGATTCTTCTCTAGAAAGTGAAATGGAGGACTTTTTTTTGCTTAACCATGACACCAAGCAATCTCCTAAGTTGAATGCTACTCCACTAGTGCTTTTCATTTCATCAATACTTCCTTCCTAGTGAATTCCCTCATAGTGAAGTTATTGATTTTTGGATACCATAATCCATAATTCATAGTACCTTTTAGATATCTAAGAATTATTTTTACTGCAATCACATGTGTTTCTTTTGGGGCTGATTGGAATCTGGAAGCCAAACCTACATCTTGCATTACATCTGGTCTTGTATCTGCTACATATAATAACCTATGAATCGTTGACCTATACATAGTATGATATACTTCTAAATATTCACCATCCTTGCTCAACTTACAACCAGTGACCATAGGAGTACTTACAGGTTTGGAGTCTTCCATTTTGAAAAATTTCAACATCTCTTTGATATACTTAGTTTGAGAGATGAAGATCCTTTTTTCTTATTTAGATATTTGTAAACCTAGAAATAATGTTAGTTCTCCCAACATTGACATTTAAAATTCTTTCTTCATTTCTAAAGCAAAGTTTACACTCATAATTTGTAGATCACTTCCAAATATGATATCATCTACGTAGACAACAACAATGATCATATTTTTGTTTTCAAACTTTATGTATAGATTACTATCAGTGCCCCCTCTTCTATATCCTTGATGCTTTAAATATTTGTCAAGTATTGAGAACCATGCTCTTGGAGCTTGTTTGAGACCATAAAGTGCCTTTATTAGTTTGCACATATAATCTCTATTTTTTTATAGAAGAAAACCTTCAGGCTATTCAATGTAGACTTCATCTTCAAGTTCTCCATTAAGGAATGCATATTTTACATCCATTTGGTATAATTTGAAATTTTAGTAGCATGCAAATGCTAAAAACATTCTAATGGATTTAAGTCTTGCCACAAGAACAAAACTTTCTTCAAAGTCAACACCTTCTACTTGAGCATATCCCTTATATACTAGTCTGGCCTTGCTTCTTATTACTTGACCAACCTCATTGAACTTGTTCTTGAAAACCCATTTAGTCCCAATAACATTTATGCCTTTAGGTTTTGGAACAAGTTCCCAAGTTTTTTTTAATCTATTTGATCCAACTCATCATTAATAACACTGATCAAATCATCATCTTTGCTAGATTTTGAAAATGTATTTGGCTCAACTAATGAGAGTAATGTTTGTTATTCAAATATTAGTTGTCTTCTTGTTTGGACTCCTACATCATTGTTACCTATGATTAAGGTTTCAGGATGATTCGTTTGTATTCTTCTAGATGGAGTTCTTGTGTCAAATATAGGAGAGTCTTCATCTTTAATTTCATGTGATTTTTCATCTTCCTTTTCTTCTTATTCTAAATTTTCCTGCTTTTTAGAATCTGCATCTGCCTCTTAATGATCAGTTTCTTCATCATCCACACTTTCTTAGATTTGTATTATTCTTGGATTAGTTTCATCAATAGTTACTTTTTCACTTTCTATGATCTTGTGTAGCCTTATATTGTAAATTTATATTCCCTTTTGCTGGAAGAATATCCAAGAAATATGTCTTCATATGTTCTAGAGTCAAACTTCCCTAGATTATCACCCTCTCTTTTTATGTAGCATTTAATTCCAAAAACTCTAAAATATGCAAATGAAGCTGGTCTTCCAAACCATATCTCATAAGGAGTTTTGTCACTATTTACTCTGATTTTCCCTCTGTTTTGCACATAGGAAGTTGTATATACTCCTTTTCTCCAATATCCATCATGAAGTTTTGCTTCATTAAGCATAGTTCTAGTTGCTTCTTGGGCAGTCTTGTTTTCCTCTCAACAACTACATTTTGTTGAGGTGTTTTGGGGGCTTAAAATTGCCTCTTGATTATATGAGTTTCACAAAACTCATTGAATTCCTTTGAGGTGAACTCACCACCATTATCTGATCTTAAACATTTAATCTTGATATTTTCTTCATTTTCAACAAGTGTTTTGAAGGATTTGAACTTCATAAAGGCTTCTAATTTTTCTTTAATAAATTCCACCCAAGCCATCCTTGTATAATAATCGATTAATAACATGAATTAATGTTCCCCTTTAAATATTTTAGTCCTTGTAAGTCCACAAATATCAGTGTGAATTATTTCTAATGGCTGAGAGGTTGTATGCTCTTTGACCTTGAAGCTTGTTCTTGTTTGCTTCCGATGAAGACAATGTATACAAGCATGGTTTGGTAGTTTTATGATCTTTGGAAAATTCCTTACGTCTCCCTTCTTACTAAATTTTACAAGATTTTCTAAGTCCAAGTTCCCCATCCTTCTATGCCATAGCAAAATTTCATCAATTTGACTCATATAGCATTGTTATTCATTTTCTAGAATATACACCTTGCTTAGAGTTCTCACATCAATCCCAATAAGTTTTGTTGAATCTCTTCTTCTAATTTCACACTTATTGGAATCAAATATACATGTGTTTCCTTGATCACATGTTTGGATCACACTTAAGAGATTAGGTCTTAAGTTCTTTACAAGAAAAACATTTTCAATTTTCATTTTGTCTCTAAGAGCCATTGTACCCTTCCCAATTATTTTAGAGGATAAATTATCTCCAAAAGTGACTTTTCCTTTTTATTTCTTTTTAGGCTTATAAACTTGTTTGGATCTTAGGTCATGTGTTTTGAGCATCCACTATCCACATGCCATAGATTTTGTTTTTCTATTGCATATGGAGTTATTGAACATTCAATGTCTTCATTCTTCTTCCAAAACTTCCTCTCCTCATTGCCTTCATATTTTTTGGGGTCATTCTCCATAGGAATCACTAGTTTACAATTTCTAGCTATGTGTCCTCAGTTACCACATTTGTAACATTCTATGTCATACCTCAGTAAGGGTCTAAAATAATTATGATTTCTTTCTCCTTGAATAACACTAGAACTTCCATTCTTGTAGAAAGATTTATGATTATGTTTTTGGTATGCTTTACATTCCATTTCTTTATGTCCAAAATTGTTACAGGCATAACAATTTCCCAAAAACAGTTGACGATGTCTACCTGGAACATTATCTATCCTGCTTTAATTTTGAGAAGGAGCAATTTTTTTACTATATTCCTTTACAACTGGTCTCATAAGTGCATTAACATAACTTATTTTATTTCCTTCTTTATTTATGAAAGAGGACTGTTCGGACTTCTTTCCTTTGTCATAACCTAGTTCATTTTTATTATTGGATGATCTTTAACAACTTAGGATGTCATCTAGAGTTTTTGAGTTGCTCTTAAGCTTTGATTGAAAGGATTCTTCATTAGTCTTCCTTCTAAGTAAGATCATTTCAGCTTCAAACTTTTCTAATTCTTTCTCTATTTTCTTGAGTTGTCATTTTAGATTGTTTTTGACCTTTTTGGCTTCTTGAAGCTGATTTTTTAAGTCAACAATAGTTCTTTCTATATCATTGTTTTTCTCCTCAAATTCAGTCACATGAATTTTTAGTTTTTTGTATGTCCTCTTATACTTCCCTAATTATTCAAGAGCACTTATAAGTTTTGCTTCAATATCTACCACATCTTCTACTTCTTCTTCAAAAATTTTGTTCTCTATTCCCATGAATAGTACTTATGCTTCTTCATCTTCACTAGACTCATTTGAGCAGCTATCATTAATGGAATAAAAGTTTTTCTTCTTTTTCTTAAATTTCTTCTTTTGTATGGTTTTACTCTTTTGATCTTTCTTATGACTGCAAGGTTCTTCATCATCATTGTCCTCTTGTTTTGGGTAAGGACACTTTGAGGCATAGTGACCAATATTTCCATAGTTAAAACATTCCAATGTAGCTTTCCTTTGTACTTTATAGTACCTATTTCAAGTTTCTTAATAAAAAGAGCTTCTTCATCATTTGAGTTCTTTGAGTGGTTCTTGGATATTAGACTTCTTTGTCTCTTTTGAGGCTTTAAATGATGCCTCTTTTCTTGATGGTCCATATTGTAATGTTCTCATCTCATAGGTAGTAAATATCCCATGTAGTTCATCTACTATCATAAGTTCAAGATCATCGTGTTCTGCTAGAGTAGACACCTTTGAGTAATACCACATTGGTAGGGTTCTTAGTACCTTTTCAACAACTTCTTTATCCTCTATTTCTCCTCCCAAGATTCTAGTAGCATTGACAATTTCATCTACTCTTAGAATATATTCTGCAATGTTTTCCTCTTCTTTCATTTTTAGACTTTCAAACTGTCCTTTGTATATTTGAATTTTGGATTGTTTGACTTTAGAAGTTCCTTCATAAACAGTTTTTAATTTCTCCCAAGCATGTTTAGTTTTCTTACATTGCATTACCTTAACAAACACTGAATTTGTTAATCCATTTAATATTGAATTCAAATATTTTTCATTTGATTCATATTGATCTAGTTCATCTCTATCTATAGGTAGGTTGTCTGGTACTTTATACTCTTTTTCAATAGAACTCCAAACCTTGCATCCAAGCAACATTAGATGGCGTCTCATTCTTACACTCCAGAATGCATAATTTTCTCCTGTAAATAATGGAGGTATGTTGGTAGCTAACCCTTCTTGTTGATCCATAATGGTTTTTAATAGGATCTTCCTTCCATTGATTTAAACTATAGTGAAGGATATTTCTCTGATGCCAATTGTTGGAATATCAAGCAATATTGAGAGGGGGGGTGAATCAGTATTAATCTACCTTATTTAATTTTTATCGCTTAAAAATAAAATCAACAATAGAACCAGAACACACAATATTATCGTGGAATCAAAATTGGGAAAACCACCAACACTTTCTATTACTGCAAAATTATATTTACAAATAGTTTGCAAGCACCAACTTGTTGGATGCACCAACACACAAGTTTTTCAGCTACAATTTAAGGATGCACCAACACCCTATTTACCAACAACAACTAGAAGGAAGTTATGACCCCATATAGGCTTGATGCTTGTCCTTGCGGCTCCCAACCACCCTTATATGATAATTCGATCTCTTAAAAGTACACATATGGATTTTTCAATCAAATGTATAGATACATGTGTTTGAAGGTTTAATATTTTCTTATATACCCTAAGTCGTGCATCTTCATTTTACAGTTACCTATCTTCATTTCGCCCTTCACAAATCAATAAATCGTAAAATAACCTCTTCGTTACAAAAACTGTGAATTAACGGCGTGATAATGCATCACTTCGACTCTGTAAACTCGACCCCGACATGCCGACTCCATCATTTTGACTCCAAATTTTCCAAGTCCGATGTCAAGAGTCGTAACCTCCCTTTTTTTGCTTCTGACTTCGAATTTTGCCACTTTTCGACTTTCTGACTAGCCAACTCTGACTTTCTGACTTTCGGAATCGGAAAATCCAAAAACTTAGCGTTGGAAACTAATGCTTCTGATTTAGTCGTTCCAAGTTTGACTGGCCGAATCTGAATTTCAGATTTGAAAACTCCAAAATCTTAATGTTGTGACATGCTTCTTCTAACTCTGCCTCACCGTCTTTCAACTTTCGGAGTCAGAACCTCCAAAATGTTAACATTTGAAACTAACGCTTTTGACTCTGACTCTGAATTTTTGACTTTCGGAGTCAGAAACTACAAAAACTTAGCTTTACAACATAACAGTTGCAACTCCTCTTTGCCGACTCTAACTTCCCGACTGTGATATTTTGTTAAGGATTTTTAACATTTTGGCTCAATCTTTTTGGTGTTTTCCATCTATGCCAATTTCATCAATGTTTCCTTATGATCTTATGTTGACAACAATGCCAATTTAATCAACACCATGTCTCAATATGTATCAAGGGAACAATTGTAACTATAACGAGGATAAATTGGTTCTCTATCCAGTACCAATGTGATATGGTATAGCCTTGTGCAACTCAAGCAATAACAAAATATGGGAATGTAACTATTGGCATAAGATATTCGATCCAAAGCGTCAAAAGGTACAAGTTATGTCCATGTGAATAAATTATCTTGAGTCAAACACAAAATACATTGTTTGATTACCGGTCATTGATGCATACCGTTAACAAACGTGAGACAACCCACCAATAATGATAATGGGTGCCAAGGCACCTAATACATTCTAGCAAGTGTGAATAAATGCCTTGGAGTCAAACACTTGTAGAATCTATCACGCGGGATACGTTGATGTATTGCTAGTGCCAATAGTGAGGGATCTTTCCATTGATGACTGCAAGCCCCAAGGTATTATTTATACTCTAAATCCCATTCCTAGAGAAATATGACCTGGTGCTGATGGGAAGGGATCCATTGGAAGGGAAGCATTGAGGTATCCCACAACATCCAACTCGACTGAGTATCAAGAACTAATTTGACTTTGGAAAGGACTCAAACAATGTTTTGTTGGATAGATCACCAATTTTGTCTCTTTGATGCACCAAATGTGAACAACACACAAAAAATACCCTCTAAGGAACAACCAAGAATGACAGTTATTGATAGAGGTGAAGACTTCCACCAATGATGAAAATAGAATCCAAGGTACAATATTAATCCCAAAATGGGAATAGAGGTATTGTTATCGAACATAATGGGAAACCACTCAATCAAAGACCAATGATGCGTTTTCATATGTTGGTTGCAAGGTTACTAGTTGGTGATGAAAACGGGGCCAGGGTGCTCCAACTCTAAGTCAACTTTTCAAAGCAATGTCTCGCAATCGAAGAGAATTAAGTGACCCACTAGTGAGAAGTCAATGGGGACCTTCTCCACTAGCATGAGTCCAAATATTGGATGAGATAATACTAAAAAAAATTGAGGATAAGGAATTCGACATGCAAAGTCATGAAATTTGAGGAATGATTGAATCATGACAAAACTTCCTATGAACAAAAGAACGACACATTATGTGATTTGAGAAACAATGATTACCCATGGATAGTACAATGATGTAAAGTCAACAATGCATGAGGAAATGAAGCACTCCATAATGGTTGGAAGTGTAACCAACCATAGGAGTTATGGACTTGAATCATGATTCACATTCTAAGGCCATGCTACAACCCAATTTGTGAAGATAGATATGACACAAGTGTTTTGTTCAAAGGAGACATGACTATGTAGCTCAAGACATTCATATGAGATCATAATTATTTCCCCACCCTCTCTTTTTATAAATATTTTATTTGTTGTCTTTTCATATTAGGAAGGCTGAGAAATAATAAACTAATTAGGCATGCAACTATATTCCAAGAAAATGAAACATGCCTATGCAAAACAAAATGTAAAAAGGGTGTTGAGAAAGAGGTGAATACTCATCAATAGAACACTCGTTAGCATGTTTCTTCCAAGGGTACGATCCATAATGTAAATGCAATGAATGCAAATGATGAGAAACATAATGAATGCAATGGCATTATGAAATATGTAGTGAAGTATTAGGCATAGTTGTTCAAGTAGTAGTTAGTAGAGGCAAATGCATAATGAACAAATATGGGATCCTTGTAGGAAATGTCCAGAAGTAGATGAGAAAGAGAGGCATGCATCTTCTTATAAATTTCATGGTAAAATTAAAAAGGATATAGAGCCTATGATAAAAACTTGGCATGGGTGCGAAAAATGGCAAGAGGTTGCTAACTCAAAAGGAATATCAATGCTAGATTCAATTACAACTAGGTCCAATTTAGGGAGATGATATTTCAAAAGAACAAAAAATTTTGAAGGAATGTTAGACTCTATTATAGCCTCTAGGAGAGATTCATCTAAGGGAAGGATTACATCCCAGAGAGAACACATGCCAAAACATTTACTTGGATAAATAGGGAGAAGAAATGGCTCCAATGCACCCATTGGATAAATCACATCACCAACTATCAAAACCAAGTCCCAAGAAGATGAGCATGATGCAGAGGATCATTCTTAGTAGAAATTGAACACAAGATATATGAGGCCAAATAATTCACCCATGGTGGGTTAGTGTCTACCGAAACATTAGTAATAGACAAAGGAGGTGATTGGTCTAAAGTCAGGCAATGAGGAGGATCAATAATTACAAGTTGATCACTAGTTATAATGGTCTCGTTGTGAGGAAAATGCATCACACTAAAAATAAAAGAGACCACGGCATTCATAGCATATATATAATCACACCCAAGGAGCATAGTGAAGTCCAATGAGCCTTCCATAACCATAAAATCGACTATGATAGTCTTTCCACATGAAATGGGTAACTGAAAAATAAACCCCAAAGGTTCACTAAATATTCTATTAAAATCCATATTCTAACTAGAAATTGATGCAAGGTTGGGATAACCCAAACTTCTACAAGCATAGGTGGATAAAATACTAACAGATGCTCCTTCATCTACAACATAACAACAAAAAACATTAGGTGTTTAACTTGAACCCTTATTTGGAATGGTGCAGAAGAAGGAATGTGAGGCCCATCTAGACTATTCCAATCAAAGGAAGTAATCCTAGATCTTGGCAGGGATTCATTTGAAGTAAATGGATTTCCCCCTTGTGTAGAGAGTTATGAACTCGCAGTGAATAAAACTTGAGTGGCAGCCACATCACTCTCAAAAGGAAGAGTGGTGTTGGTTGAAGATTGCATCAGTTCAACCACTTGAATCTTGTCACTCTCCAAGGAAAGAGTAGGATCAATAGAAGACTGCATCAAATCGTCTCACTCTCCAAGGGAAGAGTGGGGTCAACTAAAGATTGCATCAATTTGACCACTTGATCAAACAAAGGTTGAATTGTTTACTAGGAAACTATCGATTGTTCAAGAGAAAAATATCTTTGAGATAGGACCCACTCTCTTTGAAATTTTGGAATAAAAGGGAATATGTGAGTAAGGTGTTCTCCCTTGCAAATCCTATAAGGGAACTCAGGATTCCATCCTATTTGTTTAGGTTTCCCAACAATGTCAATACTCCCAACATGACTTGCAGTTGTTGTTTGTTTTCCCCCGGCATGAATTACAAGAGTTGGTTGCTTTCCCCTAGCATGACTCATGGTGGTTGGTTGCTTGTCTCTAGAATGACTTGTTGTGGTTGGTTTCTTTCCACTAAAATATTGACTTGCAATGGTTGGTTTCTTATCTCTGGTATGACTTGCAGTTCCTGGTGACTTGTCTCCAGTATGAATTGCAATTATTGACAACGTTCCCATAACATGACTTGCATTAACTAAGGAATTTTCCCCAACATGACTTGCAGTGGTCGGTGGCATGCTCCCTTTTTTCACATCTTCTTCTTTTTCTTCCTCTTTCTATTCATTTTAGACTATTGGTTGCTTGTATCTAGACTTTCACCACATGAGGTAGAAAGAGGAGGAAAAGATGTCATTGGCGAAGAAGGAAAAGGGTTTTGATGCTCTTGACATATAGTTTATGCTTGAGAAGCATCAAGAGAATTTAGGACATTAAGAGTGGGAAACAACCAAACCGACATCCACAAGATGAATCCAAGAATATTCAAGGTGGTCATCAAGGGAGCACCAATGTTTCCAACAGACAGAAAAGCACAAGGATCCCCTTGCAAAAGGTTCCCTTGGTTCATCTCCTTATCAACTTAGTCCTTATACTCTGATTCAAAAATTAAGAAATATCTAAGGCGTTCTATAAGGGTCAAAAAATTACAATCAACACACTCCTATAAAAGACTCTCTAAGGTAGATCCAAGCAAACTCAATCTCCCATAATCAAACCAAGGTGGTTAAGTCTTGATTTCAATCAATGAAAAGATGAACATGGGCCTTCCAAAGTTCATCCTTCGATGTTTAGGGCTGAATTCCAACCAATGAATGTGTGAGAAACAGTTACGATAACCCTCACACAATGATCACCCAAAGTGCAAGTGCCCTCGTGAAGATGGGAACCCTCCTAGGGATACGAGACAGAGATTATGTGTTTGTCTCAGGTACTGCAAGCACTTCCCAGTTGTAGTCACCTAGGTTAAACCTAATACAAGAATATATGTCCACACTTCGCAATCAACAGTTGGGTAAAACAATCATAGGTCGATTGTCTATGAATGGGAAGGGAACGTAGGGCACAATTCTTAAATTGAAAACTCCAATGAAAAGTTGTGTCGCACTGAGGACTTGTCACTTAACCTAGAGATTCTATACTTGCATAGCCCACCAAACAAACAAATTAGGAGGTAATCCCACTCGTCTGACTAGCTCGCCTTGTGCTTAGAGCGCATGTTATGTGTGCTTTCCCAACAAATGCCTCATGCTGCTAAAGGATTTTTGCACTCAATTAGTGAGATCTTAATTTCGTTTTACATGGCCTTGGAGAATTTACTCTTTGAACCTACAACTAAGACCCGAAAACCTAGACTAATGTTGGTTTTCTAACAAAGAAAAACAGGTCTAGTTCATTTTAGTTGTTTTTCTTTTAATTGTTGTTGTTATTCAAAGGGATGTGAAAGTGTGAAAAAGATGTTCTCAACTGGAATAGATACCAAATATATCACTTGCAAATGGATAATACCACTTAAAAATTTGAAATAGATACTTGACCATAAACAACTTACAAAAAGAAAAAAGGACCAAGCAAAACCTTTCAAAACCTAAGCAAGATGCAACTTTTTTCGGAAATTATTATAACCAAAGAAAGCAATTCTTTATTATTTTCATGAGAATGCTAATGACAGAAACCTAACCTTTTCCTTTATATGAAAACAATCCCAAGGGCATCACAATACCTTAGAGATTTCTAAATGAATCAGAATAAAACTATGATTTCATGCAATATTCAACTTTTCCTTTTCATTCAAGGCATAATAAAAAAATCACTAAATGATGATTTCCAAGGCTTAAAATTAAGAATTTAGAAACTCTAAGAAAGACCCAGATGCCCACTAGGCCTAATAAACCTAAAAATAAAAACTAAAAAATGCAAATGTTTACCCCCTTTTTGGACAACTAGGACATATGCGTGGTTTTGTTTAAGGAAAGTAGTGTATATATATGTATATGTACACGACTTTATTGAAGGAAAATCATGTATATTTTTTGCACGTGAGTTTTTTAGTTTCACAGTGTACATAAACAATTTGGTTGGAGGAATGAGACAATGTACGCGATTTTTCTAAAGGAGAGTAGCATATATTTATATAAATATTTAAATCATTCATACAAACCACAAATAAAAATCCATGCCTACTAACAAACTTAGACACCCTTGTAACTTAACCTACAATGCTTCAATAACTTAGAATTTCCTTCCAATTTTGGACCTTTCAAAGCATGTTCAAGGCAACAAAGTTTTGACACCCTAGACTTTTATATATCCAAAATAAAGACACTACTACATATCAAAGCACGCAATGGATTTTACAAATTGACTAGACATATCCACACAACTCAATTAAAAAAACTTATGGCTTATGTTTTTATTCCCTAAAGAGTGTACGTGGGTTGTTAAAGAGCAACTCATGTATGTATGCAACTTATACAGAAGCAAGCCATCTATGTACGCGACTGTTCGAAAAGAAAGACATGTATGTTATGTACACTAATGTGAAGAAAGAAAGAAGCGTATGGCAAGCTATAGGACTGAAAAGAGCATAAAAAATCAAATTTTTCTCGATATTGGTGAAGTATAACCTAGAAAAAAGTTCAAGAAATGACAAATACCAACAAAATATATTTGTGAATTGAAGGAAACGAAACCTACAAGGAATAATTTAAGGAGTTACTATCCCCAATATGGTCACAATTTCTATTACGGGGAAAAACTCGCCTAATTTCTAGGGTTTAGACTATTAATAAATCAAGAGAAGGTCATACTCTAAATTCCTATTTCATCAACCAAACTTGAATTGAAAGAGTTAGAAAGATGCTTTCACCTGAATCCAATGGTTGAATACCCTACGAGTGGAGGGATCCAAATCTTATCCTTGGATCAATCCTGGAACTCTATACATGTACCTACACATAAGACGATTGCAAACCCTTCTCAAATTCCTTTGACTATTGAAAATCAATAATAAAAACAAATGTTGAATTCTTGGTCAAACAAAGTAAATTGACTTGCATATCACAATACCAATTCAATCCACAAAACATCATAAAAAAACAAACCATGTCATGACTAGAAATGATTTGGGTGAGGGATAGAAGAGTGATCACATGTATTAATTAAGAAACAAATATATAAACAAGATATAGGGATAGAAGAGTGATCACATGTATTAATTAAGAAACAAATATATAAACAAGATATACTTGAATCTTCAAGGAGTTGTCTCCATCACTATTCTAGATTCTCCATGCTTAGGCCACTAATAGATCCTCTTCCACGATCTTCCTCAAAATAGGAGTAAAAGGGATCAAAAAGGATTAGGCTCCACTAACTCTAGGGAGAATTAATGAATCGGCATGTATAGGAAACCAAAGGAAAGATGTTGTAGAAACCCTGAGGAAAACTCCTGATTCACTTCCTCCAACATGTACTTGCTTTGTTGGAATATGGTCCCAATCCTTCATTTTGAAACTTGTTTTATAATTTAAGATAGGTGGTTTAGGGAGTTGATTATGGTATAATTGAGACCATGACAACTTTCAACTTCCCTAGCTACATGTGGGAACACGTGTTTTTATTTTTTTGAATTTTGAGGGATGTACGCGTGTTTTTAAAGGGTAACATGTGTATACTTGTGTTGCTAACTAACAACCCGCATACACAAGCAAAAAATGAGTTTTTGGAAGGATTTATCTCACAATCTCATGTGTGAGGGGATTGTAAGGGGTTTTTAAGCATCAATGAGTAGATTGATGCTATAACACTTTTTTGGTATGATGAAACTTCTTTGATTGTGATTCCAAGAATGACTTTGACTTTCAGAACAAATTGGATTGAGATTATTTGGAATGTAGGAAAAATATTGTTCTTGTTCAAAGCGATGTTGATAAGTTGCTTGGTTAATGCATTGACTATTGTGATTAGTATGTTGATAAGGTGTCTTGTAACTTTATTCTTCGTGATCTTAGGTTTGATATTCTATTAATTTACTCCAGGATTTATATTGTCATTATATACTTGTAATTACTCATGATATATCGACCTTGTGAATATATATATATATATATATCCTTGATGTTGGAGGATCTCTATCTCTTCAAGGAAATGAGGAATTGCTTCACATGGCCTTAGTATGATAACACCACCCTTAACCTCTAACGCATATATGATTTATATCAACATTCTACCTTTACTTTCCTTGAATGCTTCATTTCTTAATTGCATATTGAACAATAGGTTTTCAATGTGACGACAACAAACTAGATGAAAACTTCATTAGAATAATGCCTATGGTGTAATCATGGGTATAATTGGAATTGTTTAAAAGTACCCACCACATAGCCCAATATTGTTGAAGAAGGTTGAAAAGGGATATTCACAACGTCCTGCTCCTTTTTCAATTTGTTATATGTGATTTAGAGTTGTTTTGTGAATGACTATTTGTGAGTTGTAGTTTTTTTGTCAAGGATTATTTATGAGTTCAGTTGTTTGCTCTATTACATTGTTTTGTCAATGATTACTTAGGTTGTTTTGTTTACTCAACAATTATAGAACTAAATGGAGAGACATTCATTGAGAGTATTTAAACCATCACCAATACCATGAAAATGAATATCTACTTTAACTATATATGTCTGTGTTGTATTTTAGATTCTAAATAGCCCATAAACCATCACCAATACCATGAAAATGAATATCTACTTTAACTATATATGTCTGTGTTGTATTTTAGATTCTAAATAGCCCATGTTTAACTAAAAACCTATTTCAACAAATATTGTTAAGGTGAGTGAAAACTAAGAAATGTTCTTGAACAATATTTAAGTATGAAAATTGTTTAAACCTTATCTTTTGATATATGTTTCAAAAACATTTTACAAATCTATTTCACAAAGCATTGCTTTTACAATATCAAATATATGTCAAATGAAGACAACAAGAGGAAGAATTACTTCCCTAAAAATGTTTGCCGCCAAATTAATCTCTCTCTATCCATCTAATTTTGATTGTACATATCTTCCTATGACCAATATCAATTCCTATCTTCTTCTACCTTGTACTGAATATCAATTCCGTAGTTTTTAAGAGGACTCCTTCTGTTCTAATTAGCAAATCTCATACTTAGCATAAAAAACAATAATATAACATTTTTTATATGTGTACAAGCAATTTCACTTCACATTCTTCATTTTTTTAACGACAATTTCATTTTTTATATGTTCATTTATCTAATATACTTGCATTCTACTTTGCTTTAAATCTTTATCAATTGCTTTAATCATAATCTATATTTTTTTATCTGTCACTATAGCATTAGCATTGCACACATTAATGGCTTAAATGCAACATCACTATACATTCTCAGTTTGTAGAAGAGATTGTAGAATTTTTTTATTAAACACCTACTTCTAATATGAAAATTATTTAATATTATTATTCTTTCATTTCATTGTGTTAACCAATAGAGATGGGTACTCAATACATTTCTTGGTATGACTTTTAACAACTAAAGAATAACAAGAAGCTATATCTGTCATTAAAACCAAACTTATACCATCTTCCACCCTACCCCTTTGTCATATACAACCAATAGTTGAGATGTTTTCTAAACTAAAAGCACTTTTAGAATGCATTATTCATATTTGTGAAAGAGAAACAATGAAACTAATAAGAAAATATTGGCTAGGCCAAAATAAACATCTTCTTCAAAACCTAGATCCTAAATGGTGGTGTTGATACCATTAATGATCTTGTATATATAAAAAAAAACATGTCCCATGTTGCTATATTCATTAAATTTACTTTTCAATCTTTTATGTTACATATAATGTTTACTTGTGTGCCCACAAATAATTGTTTAAATCTCTCCACATTCAAGAAGCTCATATTATGTTCTCTTAAAAAGACAAGAACAATCAAGATTGATATGCCTTTTATATTGCAAGTATAGGTTCAGTGTAGCTAACATAAGATAGTTATATGCATGTCTACTTGTTGTGTGGCTTATGGTTGTTTTTATTGAGTCATGTAATGCACATGCCTGTGAATTTATACTTATTTTTTAATTAGTGTACCATCCATACTTGCTTGGCATTTTCATTTAAAGGAGAATGGGCATATTTGCTTGGCACTTTTCATTTGTTGTTTCTATTGCCATTTATTTCCACCATTTTTTTTTGCAAGAAATCCCCATCACTTGGGGCCGATGCATTTCCGCTATTGGCTAAGTTAACCGCAACCCAGGGGCATCAAAGCCATCAAAGTCACCCGGGGATTGCACTTGGCCTGGGCCATAGCAACCCTTATGATGGCTAGATTTTTGGTTGTCTCCTCCCAACTAAATCACCCTTAAGGGGATTGAACTTGGCCCGCCTTTCTGACGAGACCCACACCTTAACCGAATGAGCTAGCGGGATTTGACATTTATTAGCACCATTTGAGGCAATGACTAGTTTTATATTTTACAAAGAAAAGTGATGTAATATAATTCTCTTTAGTTTTCAATTTTTTTTAGAAAACAATTTGTAGAGGAACCAAGTAGCTTTCCTTCCCTAAAATTGTGTTTATCTTAGTTTCTATGGTTGTACATTATATTTGTTAAAAATTATAATAGTCCTTCATAATTCTTATCATTTATTGTTGTCACAAAATATGGTGGTTCTTTGAAATTTGCTTGATTGGAGAATACATGTACCAAATTCTCCTAAAAATCATAAAATTTTAATCCATCTTTAATATTTTTGTTATTAAATTTTAGAAATAAGATAAAAAAACATTCACAAATATAAAATGTATTGTAGAAATTGCAATTTTAATTGTTGAGATCATAAATTGTAATAGTGTTTTATAATTTTAGTGATTACCGAGCATTCACAAATTTAAATTCAATGGAATCATTCTAGGTTATTGCAAAGAAGAAAAATAATCTCATAAAACTTTCATTGACCAAAACAAATATATGTTTCCATCCAAAATACCTGAAAAATGATAAACTTTTAAATTAATTGTAATATTCTTTTTTTAGAATTTCTAAATAGTTGATGTTATTATTAACATGCAAACATTTAAAAGAAAATAAAAGAATTTAAGTTTTTAAATTTGAAAATGTAATTTCTTTTGAAAAAAAAAAATTTTAAAATTACATTTTCAAATTTGAAAAGAAAATAATAAAAAAATTATACATTTTTAATTTATTTACAAATATAATGTTTTTTAAATAATATATTCATTTCATAATTTTCAAAATTGATTCAAAAAACATAATACATGTATCTTCACCATTTTATAAAAGTGATGAAATCATTTATTATATGTACAAATAAATAATATGTTTTTCTTTTTTTTTTAATTATATGAAATTTGTATAATATATTTTTTATAAAAAGTTATATTAAATTTGTATAATGAGAAAATATATTCATGTAAAATTTTCTTAAATTTAATAGTTTGAAATATATATATATTTAAGTTTCTCAAATTTAATTTATATAATTAATTTAAAAATCTTAGTTATTTATTACGTTCTTATTATAATTTTTATCCCATTTCCATCCCATTCTTCACCCACTTTTCTTATATTAACTACATTCATATCTTAATTAAATGATCATTTTTTTTATCTTTAAAACATTGTATTAACCCTACTCCATCACATCTCAATAACTTATATGGGTAATATGCCTCTTAGCCCCCATTCAAACCATCTACATGTTAGGATTATTAATCCTCCCTTGTCCAAATTTGGTCATATGTTTAAATCGGGAGTCATGTCTAAATTGGGAGTCCATCCAGTGTTTTTATAGTCATTAGCACCATTGGTTAAACTTAACCTAATTGGGGCACATGTTTCAGTTACCAAAGTGTGGGGAACACTAATTGAGGCTCACTGCCACTTATTGCACTTGATTGCATAAGTTTAGGAGTCTCCTACATCAATCCCTACAATTTAAGAAGCAACTGGGAGCGCC
>LPNX010657483.1:62892-82740 GCA_001517045.1 Pseudotsuga menziesii | reverse complement strand
TTGCACTGTTTCATTCTTCAATGGCTGAGTAAATTGTGAGATCTTCTTTGTGAGTTGTGTGTTTGTCTACAGATCTATATGCTCAAATTTAACACTACAATATAATCATTTCATTTTGAGGCAAGTTAGTTTCCTACTAAATTTTAAAATTAACTTAGAAGTGCATATACTTGTTTTTCATACTATGAGCTATATCTAATTTTGAAAATTATTTCTTTGACATGCTTCTATTTAAATGATATTAAAAAATCTATTAAATTTAAGATTGACCGATTATTTACTTGTTTAGTTTACATAATCATATCTAATCATATCTACATTGTTAAGCTACCAGACTCAGACTGCATTGTTTTGTTACCTTATTTTTATTTATATATTTTTTTAAATATTAATTTAAAATAAATTAATTAATAAAAACATTTTAAATTAAAATTATAAACATTAATTTAAAGTAAGCCAATAAAACATTTGAAATTTAACATATGATATATTATAAATTTAGATTGAGAAATTTGGAATATATATAGTTAAGTTTAAGTGAGTATCTGTGAAAAATAAAAGTGAAAACATGAAGTACATCTTTCATCAAATATATACTTTGAAAATTGTACTTATACAATTATTTACATAAATATACATATTTCACAAGTTTAAAAGTATTTTTACATCAATAATGAAGTAATTTTTAAGATTTTTAAAATAAAATTTGATCATTTTCAACCAATCATTAGTAACATAGAACAAATTCTTAGTATTTATCATAAAGCAAGCTTCTTATCAACTTAAGGACAAATTTGACATTCTCACTAATTATAATAATTAATGTTTTTTATTTTTTATTTTGCATAATTTAGAATAGAGTTATTTATTTCAAAAATGAGTTTAGTTTAATCATTTTGTTTGAGATCATCTTACTATTTATTCTTTTAATTAATGTTTTTTTTCATAATGTAGAATGGAGTTTATAGGTAAAAATGAAAAAGTAAATTATTAAATATGAAAAAAATGAAATTTTAAATAATGCTATGTTAAGTTAAAAATATGGAATATTACATAGTTAAGGCTTATGTTTAGTTTGATGAAAAAAAAAAGGCGTTGCCATTCCCCATGAAGATATGAAGTAAGGTAATATGATTGAAGATATGAAGTTAATTATATTGTTGGTGATAAAATATTTATTTAACAAAAAATTAGAGAGAAGTAACTTGGTTTTGGTTTATGATTATGGAGTTATATTAGTTTAATGAAGAAAAGTATTGTCATTCTTTATGGAAATATGAAATTAAGTTTTTTTTGTTGATGTTCTCCACTTCAAATTTTGGAAATTTTGGTTATGAATCTTTCAGGATTACACAAGATGACTAAATTTGAACTTCTACCCAACCTTTATCTCAATTATCTAAAATAATTTTGTTTAAAACCAACCATTTAATAGGATTCTCTACTTTTTCATGTATTGAGGACTTTGTATTTTTTTTTACTTGCAAGTACAATTCATAATCATCTAGTCCAAGGGAAGGAAACAATAAACCTATAAAAAAACATGTTTTTCGATGGACTCAACAATTAATACATGTTTGACCAGTGTGGCATTTGTTCACTTTTATGTGGTTATGGTTATGGGTATCCAGGTTGGGGCTTTGTTTTTTGTTTAGAAAGATGTATATTAAACATTTTATGTGATAGGTTTTTTAACCATTTTTTAGTCAAAATACAATTGAAATTGTTGAAATTACAAATATACATTGTTAGAATTGTACAATCAAGGTGCCCAAGGGTTTTTGAGGATGTTAAATTTATTTCTACAATAATGATTTTAGCAAAAATTCATCATCAGATTCCAACAAAAAGGACCGAAAATATCCAAAATGTAGAATTATGTTTGGACACACTATTTATCACGGATTCCAACAAAAATGACCGAAAATATCCAAAACCTAGAATGATTGGCCAACTACATTTAGAAACACTGGAGGATCCGCTAGGCATCATTAGAAATGGATCCTCCGGCTTTTAAAATACACATAAATAGTATAAAATTTAAATTAAAAAAAATGTACAGCCTTAAAGACTAAAACCCCAGCTTTTGTTTATAAAATAGCCCCTTCCACATTCTAAAATTTACAAATCCTTTCAAATTCTAAAATTCACAAATCTAATTTTTCATGATAGTATGCATTTTTAGTTTGTGAGAGAAATCCTTTCCAATTTTAAAATTCCCAAATCTATTTTTTCATAATAATATGTATTTTTCACTGAGTTGTAATAGAGTGTACTGTTAAGGCACTCCTTGCGACATTACAGGTTCAAACCTTGGTTTACACGTGCCCTATGCTAGCGGGCTGTGTCACGCGAGTACAGTGAACCTAGGAGTATAGTGGTAGGAGACAGGAAAAAACCCCGTGTCATGCGAATACAAGCCCCACCCCAGTTACCGATTCACCTAATATATATATATATATATGCATTTTTCAGGTTGTGAGAGACATGTCATTTCTAATATAATGTTACTAACTTTTCAAAAAATGGCAGATCCTAATATAATAAGTGTCTGTTTCCATGCAACTCGAGTTCCCTAGTGATAAGCTGAGCACTAGGGTTTTATCCTCATTTTGATCTGCAACTCTGCCCATTCATGGATAGGTCAATTTCAAACCAGTGCAATCTGGGCAATAGGGATGAGGTGTCAAGGCTGCTTTATCTTGCATAATAGAATTAAATATATTTCTATGATCATAAAAGGCGAGACCTAGTTAAAGAATCATACAGATTTTACAGGCAATGCTAAAGTACTTGTATCCATTCAACAGTGATCAGCAATATTGATAAAATAAGTTAATCAAAGTCTAACAAATAACCAAAAGAAAAGTCAATGGAACTAAAATATATTCAGTGATATTAATCTGTCCATTCAACAGTGATCAGCAATACTGATAAAATAAGTTATAATCAATGTCTAACAAATAACCAAAAGAAAAGTCAATGGAACTAAAAAATATTCAGTGATATTAATCTGTGATTCTGTATAGGTGCCATAGGCTACAGGGAAAGCCTAAAGCAAAGCAAATGGAACTAAAAAATATTCAGTAATATTAATCTGTGATTCTGTATAGGTGCCATAGGCTACAGGGAAAGCCTAAAGCAAAGCAAGAAAGACATTAAAAAGCCAGATTCAACTTCAGTGAGAAGAAAAAACAATAGTTCTAATAGTTTAATTCTAATTAGATCAGTTCCAGTCAAATTCTAATTACCTGGATGTCAAGAAGAAACCTTAGACTTCAATAACACTCCTTTCTTGTGCATGATATTCATCATATATAAATTGAGATCATCGGTAGTAAGACCAGATAAACTTTTGAACAAACTGAGCATTGGAACATGACATTTATAAATATATACATTCTTTGACTACAGAAGATTAGAGATAACATGATTACTTGCTTGGTAAAATTTAAATTATATGGCTGTCAAGAGCAAACCTTAGACCTTAACAACACTCCCTTCTTGTGCATGATATTCATCATATCTAAATTGAGAACATCAGTAGTAAGACCAGATAAACTTTTGAACAGACTGAGGATTAGAATATAACATTTATAAATATATTAACAACACTCCTTTCTTGTGCATGATATTCATCATATCTAAATTGAGAACATCAGTAGTAAGACCAGATAAACTTTGGAACAGACTGAGCATTAGAACATAATATTTATAAATAACATAACATTCTTGACTGCATAAGAATAGAGATATCATGATTACATGCTTAGTCAAATTCTAATCATCTGGCTGTCACGAGCAAATCATAGACCTCAACAATACTCCTTTCTTGTGCATGATATTCATCCTATCTAAATTGAGAATATCAGTAGTAAGACAAGATAAACATTTGAACAAACTGAGCATTGGAACATGACATTTATAAATATATACATTCATTGACTGCATAACAATAGAGATATCATGATTACTTGCTTAAAATACTGAGAAATTGGTCACCAATGTTTAAAACTTTAAAAGCATGCTTACAGGAAATTTGTAGTGTCCCGAGAGTTTTCACTGACAGCATCTGAACCTCGTAGCTATAATGGACCAACCAGGGAACCCAAATCTTGAAGAAATCTCTTACCCAATCTGAGAAAAAAAGAATGAAAAGAAAAAAATCAAAATCTGTGAATCAAGCAATGAATTGTTTATAAATAAAATACAATTCCTCTGACTAATAAGAAATTTGAGGGAATATTTTGAAGTAGTTTGCAAGAGGAAAACTGCAAACCATGAAACATTACCTCAGCTATTACTGTCATCCCTCAGCCACTGGGAATACAAATCAACGCTTATGGAAATATGATAGGAAAGTCCTTACAAAAAGAAAACACAACCTTTATTTGAAAGACTTGCTTAGCTTCTTTCATCACCCTCCCAGTTGTCTTTTTCACTGGGCCCTGTTGGCCCTTCCTCGCCTCCAAGCTCTAATGGCAATTTATTAAGAATGTCCTCCAAAGTATGCCTCAGTTTAGAGGGAAGTAACTTCAGTAACTTACGTATCTCTGCTTCTGAGTCGTACACAATTGTGGGACCCCATTCCCTCATGTACTGCAACCAGCATGGCTCTGAGGGAATGTCATGTGGTGTAAGTGATTGCATATACTCTGCTGCAACTATTTGATATTTTTTGCTTGTATCAAGGGAATATTTGCTTTGTGCTGCATCATTCCTTATACCCACTCCACGCTTGATGTCACCCTGAAGAAAATCTCCTGGATGAGGAAAGCTTGCATGCCCACTTTTTGAAGAATAGACTACTGCCTTATTATCTTCGATGTATTCCAAATCAGAGGCACTGACCCATTCACCTCCACTGTGCTCTGAGAAATAGATTTTCCATAATTCACCAGTGAAGTTACTTATCCGTAGAGTAAAGTGCTCCCAATCAGAAACATGTTGTCCAACTCTTCCAAGTTGTAGATCAAAAATCCCAACCTTGGCAGTGACTGGACCATTGAAAGGGCAAAAAACCCACATTGCAATGTCTGTGAATGTTCCTCCTAGCATGGGCTTAACATGCACATATACCTCTGCACTTTCCAGATTTCCCCTTTTAACTTCATCTGCACGGCCATCATTTGGCAAATCCAACCAGTACTTTCCGTCATTTGACCCACCTTTGGGTAGATTTGAACCATCGCTGGCAATGGGTTCAGTAGTTTGAGTGTCTGTCTTACATAACAATGCACCATTTTCAAAGAACCAGCTCACTGATGAAGGAAGGTAAACCTCGTCTGGATGGAAAAAAACTGTTGGGCCATAGTGTTTGACCAATGCATGAACCTGATCAAGATTGGGCATTGCACTGAGGTCATAGTTGACATTCTTCAAACAAAAAACAGGAAGAGCGTTGTCTGCATTCAAAGCATTGTTACAGTAACAGGTTCCCACGCATACCCCTTGGGCCCGCATTCCACGCTCAGTTGGTCTCATATTCCAGGCACTGAAAGGAAATTTGAGACAGGTTGTATCTGTAGACCAAATGACATCGTTGGTTTCACAGGTTTCTGTAAGATCTGCCCGAACACACCTCACCTCCTCAACAGAGGGCTTGCCTTGTGTACTCGTAACAACAAAACCCAAGGCATTGTAACCCTCGGGGGGATAAGGCAACCAAATGTAACAATATCCATCCTGGCTCCCAGTCCAGGACTCACTACTCCAAACCAAAGTATAGTTCAGTGGTTTAACAAGAGCTGGACGCGGTCCTGTTTTACAACTAGTCCTTTCACTGTCTCGGTCAAATAACAGAGGAGTTGTAGGGGCCTCCAATGCATTGTTGGGATATTTATATTGAGATGACAGTTTTGCAGAAACATTACTCTCCTTGGCAACAAGAACCCATCCCTGCAGAGGCGAACAGTTAGGTTGCACAATATGGCCTAAGCTGACGAAGCCTGTCGGTAAGTTAATAGGCTTATAGAAAGTGGCTCCCTGACCATTCTGCCCTCCTTCACAGCAACCCCACACCTTTTCAAATGTGGATACTTGAGCCACTTCAATCTCCCCCAAACAGATACTGCCCTTTGCGAATCCCGTGCCTTCAGTATCAAGACATTGTATGTGGTTAATGCATAAACAAAAATGCGTTCCAATTTAGAAGAGGGTTTGTCAAACATATACATGGATTTAGGCAAAGTTACAAAGCCTAATGGGTTTCTGAAAAATCAGATGCAAGACGGAATCATGAGGCTTAAATTGAACAAATGCGCTCTCCTTTCGTAAACATTGTAGATTTACAAGCAAAATCCAAAAGCACTCTGTGAAGATAGATTTTTATTAACAGAATGTACTTTCCTTCCTGAAACATTGTAGATATCCAAGCGAGGCTTGAAAAGCAAAGATTTTGAAAATGGGTCTTCCTGTGGAGATAGGATTTTATTAACAGAAAAGGCAAGATTTCAAGATAGCGGTTAGCGGTTAGAAGCCGCTTAAAAGGCATCACAAAAACAGAGAGTGCATACTGTAATGCAACAACCAAAGAGACAAGACTAAACTAGATCCTCAGAATATCAGAAATCAGTCCCCTCAGGATGAGAAAGGGATTTTGAAGCACAAATTGCAAATGGGTTTATTAAAGACAATTTGCAGATGTATATTTGCAGAACATCAGAACCAGTAAATCGCTTCATGAAGCATCAATTGCACATGGGCTTCTGAAGCACATAAAAATGTTTCCAATTCACTATTCATACTAAATGTAAGGTTGATATGAAAACTCTGCAATTATTCACATCAAACGATGAAAGCACAACATCTAAATTTTGTTTTTCTGGTCCTGATTCAACTAATCCAACACCCACAAGCAAATTTTACAGGAGAGCCCTTTCAAAAGCTCCAATTAAGCCCAAACATGAACGCAATTCATGAATCCAATCAAAACCAGAACACATGGCAGGATTTTCACTTACCAGGAGGCCAAGCTGGGAGAGGGGCGGGCAGCAGGAAGGGCTTGGGGCACTCAGGCGGGTGCAATTTCCTCTTCCAATCAGCAATAATCCTGAACCAACACGAGCAACTCCATTCAAACATTATTCCTGCAATTTCCTCAATCTAAAATTCAACCAGCCTCTGTAACTATTTCTGATCCTTGCCAGAAACTCTAAATGAGTTTTTAATCAGACCACCATAGTTTTCTGCAAACAATTGAAGTCCTGAACAGAACCCAATTCTCTGATTATCAATAGAAATCAGTGCTCTTCTCCATTAACAGAAAACCCCAAGTCTCTGGCAAAGAATCAAGAACCTATTGTCTCCTCCATGAGCCGAATTATCATGGGATTAAGACCAAGTAAAGAGGACCAAGTGATAAGGGCAGATAAAGTCACGACTCACGAGAACGAATTGACAATAGAAGTTGCAGGGCAGCCATCCCATTGACTGGAATCTTACCAACTCCTACTTTTCAGGACAGTGATGTTTTTCATGACGCTCCTTTCCTTGTCGTGTCATTTAGATATTTTCTGTTTGGATTCAAATTTTACATTTCACCATTAATGGGTTTTATAGTCAAACTTGCCATCCCTCCTTCAGCGACCCATCCTATGGCCACAAATGAATCTGAAGCTGTGGGATTTATTACTCCACTACATTTATTTTTTAGGAGCACTACTGTTCAAGTGGCTAGGTAGTGAAATTGTTATCACAGTGTAGTAATATGAGAAAATTCTTAAACATACAAAGAAATATCCACTGTGACTGTTACAGTTAAAGGATGAACCCGTTGTAAGAACTAAAATGATTTACAAAAATGATATATTTCATTTCAGATGCCCCACTGTCCATTGAAAATACAAAGCACGCAAATCTATGTAAGAAGGGACTCTGAACTTGCGTCCCAAGTGACTCACTGGTTAACTCAACTTGGAGGGACCCATGAATCTGTCCTTACTGGTTATGTTTTGTCTTTGCGTGCGAAGGAAGGATAAGAACGAAGAAAAGGTTGAGTGGACGTAATGTTACTCATTTTTCTGGTGTATCATTTCACTGGTGTAGTGTATTGTGTAAGTTACTTAATTCTTCTTCTTTTTTCTTATTCGAGGTATTATTGTTAACTCTCTAATTATTTGATATTAATTATGTCGAAGGCGTTTTTTTTATGGAGACGTAGTGTTAGAAGATTCTTTGTCTTCTTGGCCAATCACAATTCGACAGGTGTCGCGTCAGATTAATGAATGGACCATAGACAAGTGTTGTGCTGATCAATAATTTATTTTTCCATCTGCATTTTAGTTGGGTCCCCAATTCTGAAATCTCGATTGGCGAATTTATGTCCCGTAGACCGCTGGTGTCCTCTGTGTGACGGCCGTTGTTGTACATGAATGGATTGATGGATTGATTCGCAGTTGCAGGTCGTTCTTTGGAGTTGGTGTTTGGCTAATGCATTTTATTCGGGTCCCGATCTGCGATCTCGATAGGCGAACTTCTGTCCCGTAGACCGTTGTTGTCCTGTGTGTTATAGTCGTTGCTGCACGTGAATGGATTGATGGATTGGTTGCCTGTTGTGGGTCATTTTTGCAGTTTCTGTTTACTGTGTTTTCCTGACATATGGCTTGCATGTATTCTCTACTCTTCCATCTCTTGTCCTAAACCAGCGATCCGGGCGATTTTTTGTACAGGGTTTTACTGTCATTTTCTGTAGTTCATTTATCTCGGTTCCGAAAAACTTATTGCCGACAACTTTGCGCTGGTGTCCTGTGAACAGTTATATTACCAATGGAAGAATAGAGAATACCACCAGTCCATAGTTATATTATGTTATTTTCCAATCATAAACTGGGCTAAACTGGACTAAATACTAGACTGACCCGCAACCCGCAATTTGCGTGATTGCACATTGCCAAAAGGGAAATAAACTTCTCTATTTTTTTCTCCCACGACCCACATTTTTTTAATTACGCATCCCGCAAATTTGTAATCCTACATCCCGCAATTACTTCTTTATTTTTTTATTCCGCAACCCACATTTTTTTAATTGCGCATCCCGCAAATTTATAATTCCGAATCCATCATCCCGCAATTGCGGGATGCGGGGTGCGGGTAGTGAATGAAATATTATTTAGTAATCATATAGCCCGCATTCTGCATTTGCGGGATTCGGGTTGCGAGATAGTGATTTATATATTGGTCTATATACTGTGTGAAGAAGACTAAAAGAATACAATTAAAATATTTATAGTGAAAAATTGAAAGAGGACACAAATTAATCTATTAATGTTTCTTTAAAATTTTGAACAACTGCCATAGAATCAATCTCGACAGTGCTTGTCTCATGCTGATAGGTAGAGGTAAACAAACATACATCTTGGCACACCCCAAATCTCAATATCCCCCCTTGGTGTAAGTTCAACCGGAACAAAAAATTGTGTCATATCTACAATTTTTTTTTTCATTCGATCACATGAATATGTGACATTGCGCTTTTTTCTTGTTCTTGCCCTATTTCATTTCACAGGGAAAAAAAAACTGTCACACTATGGAGAATATGCTAACTAAAGATTCTATTTCACAGTTGCTGCATGGTGCTGTCAACATTTGCCCGCTGGTACAGATATCTTCGTTAAACCAAGTGAACTCACTGAACTCATCATCTATTCGGTTTCGAATTTCTATCTCAGACAGGCTTCACAAGCATGAGATATTACTTCCAACTATATATAGTAGTCTTGTAGAAACTGAACAACTCAAAGAAGGATCTATAATCAAACTTACGAAGTGTACATCGAACATTGTACATAGTGTAACGTATGTTTACTTTCCAATTTGTCTTTGTCCACTCAATCATTTTCACACTGTTCATGTATCCAAGGTTTTTATATCCCATTCAACTCTAACATACTTCTTCCCACATGACTATCGCATTGCTTGCACTCGAAGTTGTCACAATGGATGCAGCAACTATTGGAAATCCTGCACCTTACCACTTACCTGTACATTCTCCCTTGCAAAGTTGTTCCTCTATTCTAGTGAATCCTAGCTCAGTAGATGAAAACCCTGCCTTGGCTGCATCAACTATTCCATTCACATCACTAACCTCTTCTACCAAAGTTTAGAACATTCAAGGTCAAGCTATTGCCAAGACAAAGCTACATGAATATGGAAACCAACGAGGCTCTGGAAAAATCTTTGGATTTGACATTGTTAATGCTTCACACGATGAAATACATATATCTGCATTCAATGAATTGGCACTCTCTTTGTATGACCAAATACATATAGGAATTGTGTACATAGTATCAAATGGCACAGTGAAAGCATCCAATTCAATTTTCAACCATTTGAAAAGCCATAATGAGATTTTCCTAGGTTCCTCCTCAACCATCCAACCATGCTTAAATGAATACCCTTTAATGCCTTCTTTTTTTCTTTAACTTTAAAACTATTCATGAGATACAAAGTACACCTGTCAATTCCATGGTGGACATTGTTGGCCTTGTCATTTCAGTTTCTCCAACATCCAAAATACGAAAACGAGATGGTGTTGAGACTGTTAAGCGCACTATTGGACTCTGTGACATGTCAGGCTATAGTATTGACATAACACTTTGGGGAGAGCATTGCCAAATTGAAGGATCTGAACTTGCCAACCTCCGTGGTTTACCTATGCCTCCAGCTGTAGCAATCAAAGGTGGCCGCGTTACAGATTTTAATGGAAAAACTGTTGGAACTATTTCCAACACTACTGTTTTTATAAACCCAGATATTGAACAAACTTCAGTTCTGCAGAACTAGTTTCATGAAAATTGATTTCATTTAGCATCACCATTGTTGAGGCAAAAGTTCAATGCCTCTCACTCTGGGTCTCATAAAGTCACTACCATCAATGACCTACAAACTCTTCAATCATCTGAAAAAGTTGTTTGGTACTCTGTTGTAGCAACCATCACAAATGTTAACATGGATGACTTTTATTTCCTTGCATGCCCTCTTTTTGTTGACGGAATACAATGCATGAAAAAGATTGCTCAGAAAGTTGGAGACATTTGGCATTGTGTTAAATGTGATAGAGAGTTTCTTGAATGTGACTACCGATATATACTAAAAGTTGACCTGGAAAATGTAACCGGATCCATTCATGGTGTGATAGCATTTGATGATGCTACAAACCAACTCATGGGAATTTCTGCAAAAGATCTATGTTTTCTCTCAACTGAAACAACATCACTTGATGAAATAGTGTAGAGGATCTGCAACAAAAAATTACTTCTTACTCTTTCAGTTAAAACAGATACCTTCTGCGGAGTTGCACGCCTAAAAGTTGTAATTGTCATGGTTGAAAACACATAAACGGCAATTTCAGATGGACACATAAATATATACGTTTTTTCTTGTAGTCTCATACTTCCAATGTACAGGCTATCACTTACCATTTCTTATGCAAATTGGTGAAAAAACCTGGATGGTAGTTTTTAAATACAATACTATTTTGCTATCTTGGTTTTTATAAAATGCAGAACTTTGTTCTCTTGTTTCTGGGCACAACTTTTGATTACTCTGTACATAACAATAATTACAGTTAATTTTTTTTTTCATATATACTTTCTCACACTACACTTTGTTCTTCTATAATTTTGTTTTCTTACAATTATTAAGTTACAACTTGAAAAACAAAATTTACTCCAATTATATTGCTTTAAGCTACATTTTTACTTCCCCATATGCAATGATTTAACATTTGTTTTTTGTCTTCTGCTTTTTATCCACATAGTTTCCAATTAATACATGTACAAAATGTGTCGCTGCCAACAATCAAAGCTTCTTGGTGTTTAACAAGTTTAAAATTATCTTGTAGGAATTATGCCAAATCATGACAAGGATCAAGCCAATGCACGAAAAATAGTTTTATATGCACAAAACAGAGATAAAAACAACAAGAAACAACGTCTTCCTTACAGGGCTGCTCGTATGCGTGTGGATGTGTCTTCTTCAAATTCTCTTGTAGAACGTGTCGACTCAGCTTCAATTCCATCTCTTATACCAAATCCATTGAACAACCACCTCAATGATGCACATCAACGATTTCGTAAAAAAATGGACCAACTAGCTGATATGCATGTCTGCTCGATTTGCAGAGAATGTTACCTTGGTATTGTAACAAAAAAGTTCCATGAAGCATACACTTGTTCACGTTGTATTCTAGAACGAAAAGGGCATCGCTTTTCATTGGAAAACAATATGGATCCAAGCAACCAACCAACTGTCCTTGCAGTACTTACACAGGTTGAAGAGATGCTCAGTAGTTGTGCTAACCCCATATTGTAAGTGACACATGCTCGTGGTGGTCAATATAAATATGCTGGTCATACTATTTGCTTCCCCCAAGAAATTTCCAACATTGCCACATACCTGCCACATTTAGTATCAGAACTTGACATCCTCATTGTTCAGAAATGCAATTCTACAAATAAACCATATGAACGGTTTGTTAGTCGAACACATGTTCTTGCTGCCCTTCAATTCAAAATGGAAAATGACCCATATTACAAGGATGTACAAATCAACCCAATTGCATTAGCTTCTTTGCCTCTTGTTTCAGCAAACATTTCACCTTTGATTCTGCATCTTAATAGCAATGCTACATTATCTCATCAGCAAAACTTGTTCTGTATAGATCAACCACCAAATTCATTTGAACCCTATGAGTTGCAATCCTTGTCATTTATTTCAACACAAACCAATGCTAGAACCGAGGTTGAAGAAATTAGACAGTTGTTACACATACCAAATATCCCACTACCACCTTCCATTGATTGGCCCCCTATAGAATTGTCCCCTATCAATGAGTATAACACAGAAGGCCTTTTTTCCATGGCTTTTCCAACCTTGTTTCCCACAGGTACAGCAATGTTATTACAACCACGTATTCATCAAATTGATATGCACGAATATGCACTAAACCTTATTCTCTATCATGACAACAGATTTGTCCATCATCTTTGCTTCCGATACTACATATACAATATAATTATGCATCGTCGAAGTAATAGTACTACCTCTGTTTTTGTCCAAAAAAATCTTGAAGATACACT
Organism: Pseudotsuga menziesii; assembly: GCA_001517045.1. Classification (NCBI taxonomy): domain Eukaryota; kingdom Viridiplantae; phylum Streptophyta; class Pinopsida; order Pinales; family Pinaceae; genus Pseudotsuga; species Pseudotsuga menziesii. The sequence continues at coordinate 69,661 of LPNX010657483.1, read as the reverse complement.
ACCTCCCACAATACATGAGCTTGTCAACCAATTACAAGACATGCCGAATGATAAAATTGGTGAGCGGGGCGCAAGATTTGGGTCTTCCTTACGTGGAACACGATCATATTGGAATAGAAGTAGAGCTGAAATGACAAATATGATCAATCAACAAGGTACATCAACATTCTTCTTCACCCTTAATGCAGCTGACACAAAATGACAAGATTTGCATGCTCTAATGCCTGCTAAACGTCCTAATGATTCAGCTCAAGCTTATTAATGGAAGGTTCACAACATTATATCAAATCCACATATTACATCACAATACATGCACAATAAATTAAAAACATTTCTTGAAGAGGTGCTTCAAAAAGGTTTTCATGTAACCGATTATTGGTGCAAGTATTATACCATCTATTCCTTCCTATTTTTCTCTATATATTTTTTACTTTATACAATTTATTTATAATATATGCTTTTTCCTCCAGTGTAGATATGAATGGCAACATAGAGGATCTACACACATTCATGGTTTTATTTGGTTGGCAAATGCACCAAATATGGACACATTAGATTGGGAAGATGATGTTGCAGTTGAAGCTGCAAAACATTTTTTTGACACACATGTGACAGCTTGGAATCCTCGTAATTCCTAGTTGTCCACATTTGAGTCACACCATTCTACTACAAATGATCCATGCAGTCTTGCATCACCGTCGATATTTGCATCAAACTACTCAGCTGACTATGAAGAACTTGTCAATTTTGTTCAAAGGCACACCAAATGTTCGAAGTCAACTTGCCTTCACAAGAAGGAACAATTGTTCAATGTCACTATGGTTTTCCATATGAGCTACAAACTAGTTCTTCGTTATTCATTAATCCAAATGGACATAAAACCTACAATCCTGCAAGAAATGGCCCTCTTCTAAATATTCACAACCAACCCCATTCTTCAGCCAATCAAACAATTTCTTGCACAAGCAGTTGCAGAAAGAGACATTAGTGCACAAGAGACGTGTCACATGCTGTAAAAACTTCCTCTTTTGCTTTGTATCCGTCACTTCTTTTCCCTAAACGTCAGCCAAACTGTCTTCCACCATGTTTTTAATGACAGTAATAACACCCTTGCAACACCCCCCTTCATTTTTGCTTACATGCAAAGACCCATTGCTCTCGAATGTTTAACTCTACTTAAAGCTACTCGTTGTTGGTCTTTCTCTCCTAATAGGAAAAAAAATCCATGGAAACAAAACTTGCGTGACAATATTGTTAGAGTCTATCCACAATTCACTTCCATTCCTCCCTCTGATTCTTCATCTTTTGAACCGTTTTGTTGGAGTGAACTTCTTCTATACAAACCTTTTCGGTCTATCCCTCATGATATTGGAACCACAACTTCTAAAATCATTTCTCATTGACATCAGATTAAAGGCACATATGTTGTGTGGCATATTGAACGTGCAATAGAAGAACCCTCTACACCTCTATCTGATGGTTCAAACTTTGATGCTATTACGTTTTTGTTGCCACATACCATGGATGAATGGGAACTTCTATCTCAAATGAGACTAGGCAATAACATCCAAGTTAATGACCTTGAAATGCTTGGCCATCTTGAATTTGACAAAAATCACAATTGGTCGTGCATAACAATATATGCACCCATTTGCATGAGACAACAACATCATTCATTGAGGTCAATCACTTGTCCATTAAACTACATGAAGAAGTCCCATCCTTCTCCAGTTCACCTAATTCATTGTCTCCCACACAAACCATAGCTTTGATCTTATCATGTCCCATTTCAGAAACACTACATATGCTGAACCTCTAAAACTGGTGATTCAAGGTACTGCAGGAACTGGAAAATATTACCTCATTATATCTTGTCTCAAATTTGCACTTCAAACTGCATCTGAAGAAAATGCCTACCCACTTCTTCTCCTTGCTCCAACTGGTGTTGCTGCTTTTAACATACATGCATTTACAATACATTCTACTCTTCGAATACCCATTGGTGAAATGCACCCTCTTGAAGGCCAATCCCTTTCAAAACTTCAAGAAGAACTTCGACATATTCGTTATATTCTCATAAATGAAATGAGCTTTATTGGTCCAAAAATGTTGACTCAAATTGATGCATGCTTACATCAAGCTTTCCCCTTGCAATGTACAATCCCATTTGGTGGTTGTTCCATAATTCTTCTTGGTGACTTTGGACAATTACCTCCTGTAAAAGACATCCCCATGTATGCAAGCTCATTTGTTGGTACTGCTCTTTGGCGTACATTTGATACTTTTATCATGCTTGAAACAATTTTCTAACAACAAAGAAATTGTGCTTCTCAAACTACCTTTCGCCAACTCTTGCTAAACCTTCAAAATGCAACACCAGCTGTTGAAGATTGGGCACTCCTAATGACAAGAACAACCTCATGCCTTTCACATGTTGAAAATTCTTCATTTGAACAATCTATCCATTTGTATCCCACAAATAGCTATGTTGCACTGCACAACAGACACATGCTGAAACAGCTTAATATGCCAATTGCACATTGCTTTGCAGAACAGATGAACCAAAGTACCCATCAATCCATTGATGACGAACAACTGCCATTAAAGGTCCTTCCTGTTGTTGGTCAACAAGTCATGTTAACTGCTAATCTATGGGTTCAAGTAGGACTTGTTAACGGCTCACTTAGAAAAGTCAACCATATTGTCTACAAGTCAAATGAGAAACCTCCTACTTTGCCAGCGTTTGTTGTTGTCGAATTCGTGCATTACAAAGGACCCTTATGGGATGCTTCTAATCCTACTTATGTTCCAATATCTCCAATAACAAGAGGATCCCGTAGACAAATACCACTTCGAATGGCATGGGGTTTAACAATTCATAAAGCCCAAGGTATGACCCTACAAAATGTAACAATATATATTGGAAACATTGACAGGCAAGGACTTACTTTCACTGCAATATCAAGAGTTACATCTCTTTTAGGCCTACGCATATCTCCACCTTTCTCTTTTTCCAGATACTCTCGAATGCAAGGCAATCGATATGTTGAACGTAGGAAACAAGAGGAAATCTTACTTGCTTCAAAGTCTTTAAACCAACTTCTACTTGAATCTTTTCATTGTCCCCTGTATAAATGTACTGTTTTTCTTTGGTCACTTGTTTATGTAAAATATCTATTTTTCTTTCAATAAAGATCCAAGAAAATTTTAAATATATACCTAGAAATTGGAGTTTTGGTTTTTAAATTGTTGTTTGTTTAGGCAATCTCAAAATAAGACAATCTCCCTACCTTGTGGATAAAGAGAACTACAACAAACTGCATTTGGCAAGACTCTCCATCCAAACTCATATCTACCTGCTGAAATTTCCAACAATAGTGTTGGAAATAGTTCCAACAGTTTTTCCATTAAAACCTCTGTAAGACAACCAATCGGTATCATCTGTTTCTGAATATTTTTCTATGGTTTCCAATACAACCTCCTACTCTCTAGATCCATTTCCAAGTCACCATTCAAGTCCCACCATTCCCCAACGCTGCTCCAACAACACTCGCGAACAACCTATCCATTTAAGAGGGCCAACTTATTACCTGGGAATCTACAACTTCATGTCTTTCTCTCTAGGATGCCCCTTCTTCTCACAAGTTATAGGAATTTATAAAATTGAGTTTCTAATTTTTATTTTTTTTTAAATCAACACATTAACAATTTAACATGTATTATCGAATTTACTGTGTAATCATTTGCAGAAATAGATACACATTTTAATAAAATAAACTCTATTAAAATATTGTCACTACGTGAGTCACTAACAAGGCTGTGAATAAATGTACTAATTGATTACAAAATACTAACAGTAATATTGATCCATCTGAAATAGGAAAACTATAGCTTCATGTCTTTCTCTCTGGGATGCCCATTTTTCTCACAAGTTATAGGAATCTATAAAATTGAGTTTCTTATTTTCTAAAAAAATAAATCAACACATTAACAAATGAACATATGTATTATCGAATTTACTGTGTAATCATTTGCAGAAATAGATAAACATTTTAATAAAATAACTCTATTAAAAGCTTGTCAGTATATGAGTCACTAACAGCGCTGTGAATAAATGTTTTAATTGATCACAAAATACTAACAGCGATATTGATCCATCTGAAACAGCATAACTCATAATTCATTAAGGAAACTTAATAATAAAAAACAACAAGAGATATGAAAGAATATCATAACTGTATTAAATAGATTTGCACAAAATTACAAAACCTCAATTAAACAGAGGTATCTCGAAACTCTTGTCCAGATTTTTGCCTTCCAAAAATTCCCTATTACATGTGAAACGCACCCTTTAAATAATTATTACAAAGAGTAGATTTCCATCAAATTGAGATTGACAAATCTAAATAAAACTAATATCCAAGGAAATCCTGCCATCTGTTCCAAATTCCTAGCAATTCCTTGATGTTGGAATAGTTAGCTGATTCGAAAGCAAGTTGAACGTCACATTTATAATTCTCCATTTCGTTTTTAGCTAACTTATGCCAGATGCGGTTGTAAATGTGGACCTTTCCCTCAATAGCCAACGACTGTCTGATTAGGCGATCTACATCCTCAATGGTTATATGATCAAGCCCTTGGATTTTTTCCCTTGCTTCATCTCTCCGGCGTTCAACCTGCTTGATCATCAATTTTGGAGAACAGATGTTTTCAATAAGAGTTACTGTGGGAAAAAGCAAAGCCTCCATGATACTGTCAACAACATACCATCTTCTTCCACACACGACTTGTGCCTTTTTAATAGCCTCTTCAACCATCTCATTAAGATCAAGCCAAGCTTGGAGTGTTGTTCTGACTTTCTTTAGCTGAAAGCTGCTAAGGATGATAATGTTTTCTGGTTTGTCCTTCATGTACCTTTGTCAGTCCACAATCTCATCATTAGGGATGATTTTAAGAAACCATACTTATTTAAAAGTGTATAAATGTTGGCAAATATTACCAATTCTTAAAACGCCAACTATAAAATTATTGGAGATATTTTTCAAAAAATATTTTAATTTCCAAGGATTTTATATCGTTTATATAATAATTTGGTGATTTTTAGGGTGAAAAAATTTTACCCCATCAAAATTGGGCGAAACAGGGCTTCAAAAAATGCAAAATGGTGAATATTTTTTGGGAGAAAAACATCGAAAAATAGCCCATTGGGCTAAAATTCGCCCCTAAAATTATCCCTGCTTATCATAAGCCTTTGAAGCTTTCTTCCTCTTTTCCACGTGATCTTTGCTAAGGATGATAATGTTTTTCGATTTGTCCTTCATGTGCCTTTGCCATTCCACAATCTCATCATAAGCCTTTGAAGCTTTCTCCCTCTTTTCCACGTGATCTTCAAGCACAACAGCCATCTGACCAAAAGCAATATAGGTTTCATAAATATCATTTAAACTATGGAACAAGTCAGTTTTTAACTCATAATGCTCCTGATTTATCCTAATAGCCAACTCCTTAAATTCTTCTTGTGAAAACCTGGAGAACGAAGACGAAGCTGCACTTGCAGTTGCATCTTCACATTGCTTTTCAAGTGAAGCTATCCTCTATGTAAAGGTAACATTTGAATTCTTCTCATTTTGCAGTTCAACCTGAAGAAAGGCACTTTTAACCTGTAGTTCATTGTACTTATCCTCATATGTCTTCAAAAGATCATCAATATGAGCCTTGTGTTCCCTTTTACTCTTCTCAAGTTCTTCCTTCAACTGGGTTATCTCATGTTTCCTTCTGTCAAACTCCCTATTTAAATTGTTAACAACATGGATATTGGCACCTGTGAATGCACCCAAAGAAACAACTGTATCTGTTGCATCTACCTGTCGGTCACCAGACTGCTAAGTCCAAAGTATTTGCTCAGAAACAGATACTTCCATCCCACTTTGATCCCTAGTCCTCTTTTTTCCCTTTCTGATCACTGCTTTATCAAGTTTGCTATAATAATAGTCTCCAAGAGAGACAACAATGTCTTCATGAAATTCAGCTCTTAGATCAATGAATCTAGAGGTGTCAATCATTGTAGACACCAAAGAGGGTGTTTCTTTCTAGTAGTGGCCTTCTAGTAGTCTTCAATAGAAATTTTGAGTTCTAGCGACAACATGGATGCCCACGGAAAAGAATCATCAGTTGCTAAAACATGATGAGCTACTGGAGCCCATTCAGACTTGAACACATAACAATTAGGAAGGTCATACAGTGTGCATAACATAGCTGCCAATAAGGAATAGGGTTCTTTGAACCAGGTAATAGGGTAAAGTTCGTCAGACCTCTTCGAGAATTTACTAGGTTGGTGCATCCATGATTTTAACATTTATTCAAAATTGAACCTACTTTTGTAGGTTGTTGCAAACTCTGCATTAAGGGGTTGTCTTACCAGTTTAAGGGAATAAGCCTTCGTAGATACCTCGGGACGAAAATTGGCTATCTCTAACCCTCTACTATCGTTCAAAGAACGGTCTTTTGGGTTCGCGTGTTCTACTATCCATTTGACCGCGTCATTGTAGGGGAGGATAGTAGGTCTAGCAGCAACAGAATGAAGTCCAGCATCCCTGATTCTTTCGTAAGCCAATTGGTTGTCTTGAATATCAGACAATTTGTCATTGTCAAAAATTGCATAAACCCCAGACCATTCAATTTGGTAGGTTTTAGTGATTCTGCCACTAGTATCTGAGAAAATACCAAAGTTCGGATCATTGCTTAACATATCATTTTGCGGGTTTTTGGA
>LPNX010657483.1:49807-61350 GCA_001517045.1 Pseudotsuga menziesii | reverse complement strand
TTGTTATTTAAATCGGTTACATAAAGTAAATTATATTGCTTTAAGTAAGTAAATTACATAAATCTTTACCATTGCCCATTATTGACTACACAATATTAGTCTAAGTCTCTTGTTGAGAGTCCAAATGATTCTCAAAAGTAATTGAATTATTAACAATCTAACAGGACTCCAAGTTTAACCATAGACTATTAAGATTGCTCTTATAAGCAAGCATTGTTTTGTAATAGATTAACCATAAACAAACCTTAATCAACTATTATTATGATATGACTATGGTTTGAAACCCTGAAATGCTGAAACTCTTATGAAATGTATTATTTATAATGAATTTGCATCTCTCTCAGCATAAGATTACAACAAGGTATAGCGTTGGTGCAGTAAGCACACTGGGCTCGCCCACTCGTCTGTCTATTGAATTAGCGATGTGTCCTTCCTTGCCTGTGTGTTTCGTGCTCAATGGTGCCTTTCTGTAAGGTTTCCACAGTGGGAAAGAACTTTATGTGCTTTCTGTGCTCAGCCTTGTCCACAATTTCCCTATGTCCTGATAACATTGTTGTATGAGGGGACTTTGAGAGGGACATTCTTGTTCTCTCACCTCCCATGAAGTAGGCTCTCCAACAGACAATACAGTGGGGTGTGTTCTCAACCTCGTCACCACCTAAGAGAAAATTAGCAAGTGGGAATTACAAACGAGGTGATGAAAACTTTGGACACCCGCCACCCCAGTATGAGCATTCGCTCCAACTGGCTGTCGTTGAACATGGCCTCCATGCAGTGAGACTTTGGAAGTTGTGACCTCTTCGAGGATTTCTGGGGAGACACTCCAGAGACAGGAAAATCATCGTATTGTGTAGCTAGAGGTATGACTATTCGTAAATATTCAATTTGCATCACATCCAGGCCCTGATGGTTGGCAATTTCCTGGTGCAAACAACCAAGATGATAAAAGAACATAATTTCATATTCGCCAACCATCAGTACCCCCTAACAAATCAGCTTCTTAAACCATACAGCCATTATTGTCTGCAAGAAAACTAAAAACCTCATGTAATTGAGCACTTTTGGCCTTTCTCTCAGTGTTCATTCATCCCCATTTTTCAGCACCTCCGGAGCATGGTGCCATATAAGGTGAGTCAGACAGACCCGAAAATAACTTACCGGCATAGTTGTACACTTAACAACTGGCCATCATAACAATAGTACAGGTGACAAGTGAGCGAAGACCTCCATTCCTTGCGAAAAATCCAGTCAAGTCATCTCCTCTCATATTCAATTATCATACTACCCATGGAAAAGACCTTAGGTGTTCTCTCGCGTTGTTACCCAGGTGGGTCAAGGCATTTGGATTTGACCTTCCTTGCCCTTTCGCCTATGCTGGAGGTGGGATGACAGCAAATTCGGCCGGTCGTGTTTCTTTGCTTCATGTACAGGATAAATTTACTGTTTCAAATATCTAAATTTCATGATAGATCCTCGGAGTTTGGACAACAGCTGATATTGGGGACATGGTCTTGACCTATACGATGTTGCAAATGGAATCTGGGGACTCGATTACTGGTCAAAAAAACAAATCATAGGTGCGAATGTCCTTTCTGTACTAGGTTAATCGAGAGATTCTGTCCACGATGCAAGATTTGTTTCATCAGCCGATCTCGAAACTCAGAATAACGAATCCTCTAACTGCACGTAGATTTCATTTATAATCCCTTACGACCTTTAAGCGTTAAGCTTGTTATCAAGATCATAGTCTTTTATGTGTGATTTCAACATCAAGACCAAAGCTAACACCTACACAATTTATCTGGACCTCCTGATCGTGGAAACATTTGATATTTCAACAAACTTGTCCCATTCAATCCATCGTGCAAGTCTCATCTGCAGAATACTTTTGATCCATCGATCAAAATTCGAATGACATATATACCGTCGATCATCATCCCGCTAATCTTTCTCGAAACCTGCATCCCGCATTTTTCACGTTGCGAAATGCACAAGCTTGAAATTTATTATTATTTGGAAATATTCAGCATAATCATTACACGCGTTAGTTTCACATTGATGCCAGCTAATTTTTATTATTTCTTGCACAATTTATAAGCGAAAATCAAAAACCAAAAACACAACAATTATAAATGTGTTAACCTAAAATTTCAAAACGCAGTATCAATATGTAGTCTCCAAGGTAAGTCACAAAGGTTAGCTTGCAAAAAGACAGAATATTTTTACCCTCTCGACGTTCTTTTGCACCTCTTGATGCAAATGCTAGTTATTTGGAATTTAAACATTCCAATTTGACAAAGTTGCTTTTGTTTCTCAATAAGAAAAAAAACAATACTTGTATCATATACATTATAAGTATATGATAAAATAGCCAATATGTACAATAGGGAGACCAAGAATATTCCCTAAACCTTGATAAGACAAGAATGTAGAACAATGGAGCATGAAGTAGACCCAAGACAAAAAGAGTAACAACCCAAATAATAGATCCAAGTACAATGTATAGTCCGGGATAAAACGAACAAGAGAAGGGTCTCTTGATAGACCAAAAGCCCAATATGAAATGATGAAGACAAAAGAGAGAGGCAAAGAGATGATGAAAAGGAATAGTTGCAAGAGTAAAAACTGACTCCTATGGAGAGATCTTGAAGTTGCCTTCACGGGCGCAAGCATCGTCAACCCATAAGTCCCAGAAAATGAAGCCTTCAAAAGCATGTAGAGATTTCTTTGAATGAGTGTCCACCAGCTGGTTGAAACGTTTGTAGACATGAGAGAAAGTGATATCCTTGAAAAAGCTCATCAACTTATGAGTGATCTTCAGCCAAGCAAAGAGATGAAGAATATTTATCACGGCTGCATTAGCGGCCCAGTCTATGATAACTTTTGAGTCTCACTAAATCTGGATACCATCAAGTTTGTGTTGATAGGAGAAGTAAAGTATCATCCAAAGTGTCATTAACTCTCCCTTTGTATTGGATCCAGAGTCGCAGTTCATCCAAATTTTATACATTCCAAAGTACAGCATCGGCTTCACACAAGGAGAGCTCCAACTGAGATGATCCATGAAATAATGTAGAGATTTTATAAGTTCCAGAGGTGGTGGTATTAGATCTAGAGAGGGATCTTTCGAGTGATTATCGCTAGAGGCTGGGATCTCTCTAAAAGTAGCTACCACCCTAGTTCCCACTGTAACACAATCTGATCTAATTCCTTCAAAGGTCGGCTTATTTCCAATTTGAGAAGCAATCGACCACAGAAGGAACGAACCATAGGTTTTGCAGATTGCATAAACTACATATGAACATCCAAAGAGATTCAGCAAAGTTACAAGCAACGAATAAGTGGAAGAAAGATTCCTCATTGCATCCACATAGAAGACACATATTTGGGTCGTAGAATCCTCTTTTACTGAGGTTATCCCAAGTAAAAGTGCGATCCTCCAGAATAAGCCATGTCAGTAGTTTTATTTGAGAAGGTAGATTCCATTTTCATAACAAGTTATACCACCAACACTTTTCATCATCTTGTTCAACAAAAAGCACTTTATATGCCATTTTTGCTATTAAAATGTCATCCTGCCCATTGAAATACCATTTCAAGTAGTCATTTGAATCCTCGATTTGAATATTAGCCATTTTGAAGACCGGAAACGTATATCGTTCATTCTGAAGCTATATTTCCATATAAGCCCAATTGGATTGCAAAGATCCAACCATGAGAAAAATATAATTCAAATAAGGAACAACTATCTGGTTGAGTTGATAATACCCTTTGGCTTGGAGAAAGGAAATGAGGTGATTGGGTAATTTATAAGACGAGGGACCACCAATGATCGAGTCCAAGCCTAAACAAATGTATCGATCGTTCCTTGGTAACCAAGCCATCTAGTCACCCAATATATCAAATGCGTTGACCAACTCGACCCAGATCATTGATGAACCTTTCACCTTCTTACATTTACGTCTAATCCATTGAATGACAATTTGATTTTTGAGATATTTTATTTTTAAAAGTCTACTCAAAGGAGTAAACTTTCTACCCGACCATTTGCACCGATCGGACGACCAGCAACGCGTGATGTGACAGATCACGCGAGCCAAGTCGTCCGATCAGTGCAAATGGTCGAGTAGAAAGGTTACTCCCTACTCAAACTGTTCCCAAAAATTCCACGCCACAAGATTCGAGCTAAAAAGGCTTTAGAAAAATGAAATATATTTCAAGCCCAACCACCCAACTCTTTTGGGAAGGAAAGACATTCCCATTTAACCAAGTGAATCTTTGATTTTTCAGATTTTCCAAACCATAAAAAATCAAAGTCTTTTGTCATGTCCCTCCCTTGAAGGGACCTTGAAAGTGTTGACCTTGTCAAGTGGCCAGGGGTTAAACGTTGAATTAATTAATTATTCTTAGGAATTTTGATTATTTAAACTATGGATTCATGTAATTTCTAAATTCATGTTATTTGTAATTAGTTATTTATTATGAAAAAAATTAATGGTGGAAATGAGTTGTCAAGAATGGAGGGCACATTAGGCAACTTGCCTAGGATGGAAAAATGGAAACAGCGCAAAAGAAGGAAAAATAAATATGTTATAGAAAAGACATAAACTATCCAAATCAGTTTCCAATTGGGTGCAAGGATGAAAAGCAAGGAAATATTACCTTATGCACAAACTTGCTAATTACTTAAGAAGGGAACAGTTTCTATTTTGGACTGAAGGATCCACACATGGAAACATTTTATTTTGTAAAGTTGCTGGAAATAGTTATATTAAAAGTACAAAAAATATTACAAGACATAATGTCGGCTTGGGCGGTCTAGGTTGGTGGAACCACCTACCTGGACGTCCAAAAATGCCAGGCATCATAATAACATGAGAAAACGGTCCAGTTTCAAGGAGCTGGGCATCGTTGGAGAACATACAATTTATACCAAAGATCATAACCGAGCAAGAAAACATATGTTTTAACAAAAAAAGATAAAACCTTTGTAGAAAACCGAGAGAGCTAGGGGTGGTATTCTTGTGCAGGTGCTTCTTCCTTGCTGGGACTGGTTTTGTTTTCGACTATGGGGCATCTACCAAATAAATCATCCTCCCAACCTTATGGAGGAAGTTTGGGCGTCAGAGGCTCTGTTTTTTCACTTAGAGCAGCCTCCCCTGTGGTCATGCAAACCTATTTGAAGTGCAACAAATCTATGGTGTAGGGAACTAAGAAGTTGGAGAGCATTGATGGTTGGCTAGAGGAAGCACCCAAGTCATGCAGATTCAGCCCTAAGATTGAGGTTAGCAAGGCTTTCGAACTCCCTGCCATTCTTGCAAACATATCTTCTTGAATGGAAGGAGCAGGAGGCTCAGAGGATGGGTTTCCTGGTTGAGTGACCGCTGAAGACCCAACAGGGTAAGTAGCTATTGTGCTAACCATGTCAGGCCTCGAGATGTTCAAAGTGGGGCGCCTGTGCATATTGGAGCACCTCTCCAACGAATATTTTCCTCCATCCAAACTAGCCTCAAGGCTAGCCAATTTGGCATCCAAATGCACCAAGATACCTCTGATGTCCAAGATGGAAGAAGTTGTTGCGGTTTGGTTTGCTAAAGCTTCTTCGACCAAGTTTCCAAGCATGTTCTTCACCAACCAGTAAAAATTAATTTGATTACCGCAAGGAAGTCCGTCGCTTGACCAAATTCCCAATCTTCTATAAGAGCTCGAATCGGGGCTGAAATTGTGCTATCATAACTATTGTTTACCACCTTATCCTTCTTGCGATTCTCAACTTCCCTGCCATAACCATGTCTTCCACCTTGACATGGGGTTCCTCCTAGCCAGGTCATGGTGCATGAGAGAAACGCCAAAAAATGCATAGCCGAGCAAACAACAGAGCCAAACGGACACTGCAGAGCTGCATAGGGATCGTCGAGGGAGAGAGAATGCAGGGGGAAGCGAGCAAAATCACTATTTCATACATCGTCGAAGTGGGAGACAGGTGAGGAACACATGGGATTTGCAGCTTGCAGTTGCATGCGTAAATGACCTAGTACTCCTCCCATCGCTTCAGAGAGTCGAACCACATCCTCACATTGGAGATCATTTAATCCAAGTCCATGCGAATGACCACCCATAAATGTCATCCTATATGTCTAGCTAGAGGAGGATTGGGAACGTGTGTCGGAGCCAGATGGCGGATGGGAGCAGCCTACAGGATCATGTTCGATGATTGAGCCACTAGGTGGGACCTAATTGGGGGGCGCATCAATTGAGTGCGAGGTTACAATGCGTCCGATGTTGCGTTGACAGCTCGAGTTGGCACCAGCTAGAAGGAGCATGATGTCAGGTGTAAGTAGGCTAGGAGAAGCACCCGCATCTGGGGACAAACATGGAAACATTACCTAAGATTCATGCTTGCTATTTTTCTCAAGGAGGGGGGATTTCCACTTTGGGTTAAGTTATACAAACAAGGAAACATCATTTTCACACCAAACTTGCTAATCCCATCAAGGAGGGCCACTCATGGCTTAGGAACAGGATTGGCAAGTGGGTTACTTGTTCAACAGGTGAAGGACTTGCTCAACAAGTCACCCAAGATCTACTTAAGGGAATTTCCAACTCCATTATTCAATTTGGTTTGTTATTGTTTTGATGTTATGTAAAGCTTGGCTTCAATACTGAGTGATGATCCTTGGTTCTCTTGGGTGATATGCCCCGAGTCCCATGTTCCTCTCTCCCTCTCCTATCCCCATATTTTTTGCAGGTCACACTGAAGCTAAGGGGCATCCACCTAGAGTTTGATTCGAGATATGATAGCATATTTCAGCCATTAATTACAGTGTATCAGATGTCTTTATCAGATCCATAAGTTTCCAATACTTGAGGGTTCAAATCTCCAAGTCTTCATTTGATTTATGTTTCTAAAATGCATTTTATTGATGCATCTTCCTAAAGAGAGAGAGATTTTATTTATGAGAATTAATTCAACATACATGGCTGTAAAATGATGTTATAATAATTCTTTGTAAGTTTTATATCAATCTAACTTTGTATAACTGATTTTACTTTTTTTTTACGCAACCTAGCCTAGATTTGCACCTATAATTGACTAGTTTCACCATAAATTGCATAATTTGACCTATGGGCCATGAATTCTTATCATTCTTGTTCTGATGTGTCATTAAATGCATGTATATGAGCCTCTAATGTCTGAAATATAGGATTAGTACCCTCCTTGACTTGTTTGGGAAAGCCTAAAGAGGAAGCTAGTGAGTTGTCCTAAGAGCTAGTTTCACCTTTGCAACCTGTAGAAGTAATTTTCTTGCCTCTGATATGTTAAAACCTACAAAATTTGTTATATACCTTCATGCCAGAGTCCTAAAAGTATCATAATACTATCCTAGCCACTAATTGATTAGAGGTGATGGTTCATTCCTAGTTTGCACAGTTGGGACACTCAGAAGCATGGGAGTAGAATTTAGCAGAGTTGATTTAGAAACCTAAAAGGACCCAACATCCAAGTGCTTAGGGAAATAACACTCTCTGTCCAAATTTTCTTCTTGGTATCTTCCATTATCCCACTGCCATTCCCATATTTTCTAGTACTGCCTATATTTTTCCCTGCATAAAGAAGTGACCTGTTTTATTCTAAAGTTTTAATTACACATTTTATTTCATATTTGCACCAAAGTTACTATTCTTATATGCTATTAGATTAGGGATATTACAGTGGTATCAAAGTTCTTTCCTTGGCCCAGCTTGTGGAGAGTAAGCTCTCAAGTTGAATAAAACTCCAACCACATCATACTCTGATGATGACTATGATACGCAGTATGAAGAGTATTGCATACAATATGAAGAAGAAGATCTTGAGCAGTGTATAGTTTATTTGTTGATAGTAATGTGACAAAAAGTATATATATAGCAAGTTAACAAAGATAATGTGTGTGTGTGGCATGGAGAAAATTTACGCAATTAATGAAGATATTAAGATGGAGATAATATTAAGTGCCCTGTTTAATTAGATATCATTTTAAGGATAAATTTAAGAATGAAGAATATTTAGTGGAGCTAGTTTTGGTTATTGTATTTAGTAAAACCTTACATATTTTATTTAAAGGGAAGGAACACTGCCCATAAAATATGAATATTTAAGGGAAGATAGTTGTATTAAACGATTGCTACATTGAATAATTATATAATTGGATTGGATGATTAAACAAACAAAGAGAGACAAGTTATGGGTAGAATATCACAACTACCTTTTGGTGTTTCCCCATTGTTTTAGCCTATAAGGATGCTTGAGTAAGCATTTCTTCGCTAATTGTTCTCAATATGTTCTTCTTAGATATAACCAAAACTTATGAAAATGCAATAATAGAAACTAGGTTTTCTCCTAATTATAAGGCTTAATGGAATTTCAAAATCCACATACTATTATTTACTTTGGTCGAAAGATTAAAATAGTGAATAAATAAGATAATTATGTGTTTCATAAAATCAACTTTGGTTTATCATGCTTTTAAAAGGTAAGGAATCACTTGGTTTTCTTTAAAATTGTATTTATGTCCTTATAATGATTTAAGAGAAGTAATCATAAATCATCCTAGTTATGATGATTAAAAAGTCAAGAAAGCCATACTTTCTCCAAGGATGGAGAAAAAAATTTAAATGGAGAAGAGTACATGTGATTAAATATGTGACAAAATCAATTAATTTGACATCAATAATTAGATATCCATTTTTTTAACGAAAAACAAAAGTCTCATTATCACTATGAGATGTTCAAGACAATTGAAAGCATTTGAATTAAGAATTTATAAAATGATATTTTATTAATGTGTTTGGTAGATCTCATAGGAGCTATGGGATGAGTGTAATAGAAAAACAAACACATGGGTTCCTCTCTTTCCTTTTGTAGCTCAACAAGTTATAAGAATCCATTTACTCTTAAACTCTTGGAATATAATATGGATAAACAAATTTACAATGTTGTTGATCTTATTCTTGTACCATAGGTAACCAACCATAGTCATGTTCTCAATGGGGGGAATAGTTACAAATTTGTATTTTCTTAGCTTTTAAAGTGATTAGTTATAAAAAAAATTATTTAAAAGTATTCAATGTAGTAGAGGAAGGTATAAGTTTTGGGTTAGGTGGATTAGTAGTAGTGGAAGTGACAATCAGTTAGAGAGGGAAATACTTACATGTGTTGTATTTTCTTAAATTTTAAAGTGGTTAGTTATAAAATGATTTTAAAGTGGTCAGTTATAAAATGATTTTTATTTAAAATTATTCATATGAGTAGTGGAAGCTGTAAGTTGTGGGTCATGTGGATCAATAGTAGTGGAAGTGACAATGATTTGCATTTAGTGATGTAATCCAAAAATATTCAAGCTTACTTTTAGTAGTCTTCTTTTATGTTTAATGACAATAACAATAGTTTATGCATGTTTCAAGTCTACTAATAATGTAAGGCAACTAATATAAAGATAACAATGTATAAAAACAATTTGTAATAGAAAATTAATGTGTACAACTCTGAATATCAAGTTGAGCCTAGAACTAAGGAAATTTCATTATATATATATATATATATATATATAACATGCAAGTCTACTAATGATGTAAGGCAACTAATATAAAGACAACANATATATTCAATAAGGATATGGAGTCATATGATTGGTTTATCAAGAGTAATGGGTTTAAATTTTTGTTATGCAAAGTAATAATGAATCCAATTACGCTTTATCATTAAAATTATAGTATGTGGTTAAGAAATTTCTATATTTTGAGTAATAAAACACTTTTATTAAATCTGTCAAAAAAGATGTAGATGGTATCTTTAATGGTTAGGTTATTATTTATTTATCTATATGTATATTTCTCAATTCAATTAGTCTCCAATTATCATCCTCTATTGATCATTTTCTTATAAAATGGTAGATCACTCTCACCTTTGAAAGAGGTATAATGGTTGAGAGTTGTGTGAATATAATGTTAAAAATAAATATGTAGTGTTATGTGAAAGTTATAAGGATTATTCTACGATTATGCCACACCTTGCTATATTTTATGATGTATCTTGGTTGAGAAAATCATAATAGTTGCACCACTACTCAATGGTTTCCTAGTCATACCATGTTCATGATCGTCCTTTCTATGATTAGAAAATAATTTCATACGAGAGCATAATAGTAGAAGGATATATCTTATCCTTATTAAAAGAGTATCTAAGATAGGGGTTTTTTTTTAAATCAGATTATTGAGTAATGGAGATATTGGGAAAGTTAAATACAGTTGGCATTTAAAAGTGGGTTTCATCTTAATACTTGGTATTAAGTGGATGTTTCATAATGACTTATTGACTCTTTTTTATTTATGGTTTCATATATTTTATTAAGATAATTGTGTGATGATAAACATATTTAAATAAAAAAATCAATAACATGATTATTTTGTCGTTAATTGTTGAGTCCATGTGAACAAAATATTTGTTGCGGTTGTACTCAAACCCTAAAAAGTAAATTATATCGAAGTATTTTCAAAAATTGCAATTTGGTGACATTCAAAATAAGAGGCATATAATGATTGATACCACTAGTATTCATATTTGGAATATGAATTGTTATTACAATTATGTTTTCGTTTGATCTCATACTAATTTATGGATGTTTGTTGATCTATGGTTTTCTTAATAATGTTTAAAAAAATGAATATTTTTACAAGATATTTAATTTTTTTAAAGATATCTTATATTGAATTTTTTATGCAAATGGATTCAAGAATGATGACGACATCATCAATTCAAGGAGGGGAGAATTTCATGGACCAATGTTCTCGTGTGATAATTTATAAATAAAAGAGATTTGAAAATAAAAGAAAATGATTTATGTAAAAAATGATGTTTGTGAGGGAAATTATCTTTGTAATTTTGTGAATAGTGAAAGGGCAACATGATAGGTCATTACTTTCTATTATACAACCTTAGTGGGAGAATTTGGTGACAAGAATAAAAATCCTTGGCCAAGGCTATCTCTAGATGAAGACCACTGGATGAGATCTGATATAGTATTATGGATTCTTCCCAATAGAATCATAAAAAGCGGGCCAAGCTTATGATAGACTGAGATTTTCGGCCAGACCAGCATGAACTCATCGATCTATTTGTTGTTGGAAGTATCACTGATCCCATTGATAACGAATTCTATACAAACCTGAACCATGAAATGCTCCAAATCCGATACTTGAATGCTTTGGATGAGAATCCATCATAGAGTAGTCTTCTAACCTCATTTATTTCACTATGCACAAAATATGAGTCTACTTGTCTTCATTATTGACAACTTGAATGCAGTAGTAAAAGTAATAGCCTGCTGAATGGGTGATATAGTATTATACTGGGTGAATATCATTGGATGAGATCTAGTATAGTGGCTCTTGTTTGATAAGGAATCGCACTAGTTCTTCTGTGGCAATATTTCTAGGGCCAAGACAAGTCGAAAATAAGATAAGTATTGAACACGTGTACTATTGTTTTAAATGAAATAAATAAA
>LPNX010657483.1:38893-49602 GCA_001517045.1 Pseudotsuga menziesii | reverse complement strand
GAGACCTTCTGCTCACAAGTTACAGCACTCAACTACTTGAGCTAGCCCACTACGATATATATATATATATATATATATATATATATAGGGAGAGAGAGAGGGAGGGAGATTTTTACTGTAATTAATGAATTTGAATAAACAAACAATCGATTAAATATCAAACTATATAAATAAATATAGATCGTCACAGTAATGATAAAGGCCTTACAACCTACACTTATAATGCAATTAAGAAGTTAAACTTCATTTTCTTAAATCTCTCATCTTTTAAAGGGCACTATTTCTAATAAAACATGGGGTAAAACAAAGTAATAATACTCCATCTTAATTATAGATTTATCGTGTACTAAGAGGGAAAATCCTCTAGGTAGTATTTTTTAATTGCAAAACCATGATGAAAGGTTTGCATTTATATACATTTAATCTCTTAACACGTGATAAATCCAAAGTTAAGATGAATCCACACATAATGTATAATGCACACAAAACATTTCTATCTTTACATACATAAGTGGGTTTAAACAAATACCTTAAAGTTGTCTCTATCAAGTGCTAGAGAGATCAAATTCCTTAAAGGAGTTTAAGTCCAAGTGGGTTTACACCTAAGGGAATTTATCCTTATCGGCCCTTGATAGATCTAGAGTTAAGATGGATGTATGCAACTTTATTAATATGAAATTATTACAAAAGTAATATCTAACTCGTTGTTTTGTTATCAACTTAAAGTTCATAATCTAATCTATTTTATTTTAGGTTATAATCATACAAGCACAAACTATCCCAAATTGGATATCTTACAAATAGCCAAAAGTTAAATTAATTAATTAATTATGAAGTAAAATAGATATTTACCCAAAACAAATATCTCACTCATTGTTTTATTATTAACTTAAGTACATAATCCATTATAATATCAGTTATAATTGTCAATGTATGTACTATTTCAATTTGGAATCATGTTGTAAATGTTATAAATACTAACACATAAATCCTACAAATATGCAAAAATTGCATTCATCGACTGATTATGAAGTAAAATAGGTATATACCCAAATTTAATCATCCAAGTGCCAACTATTTCATGTGTTGTAAATTATAACACATAAATCTTACAGATACACAAAAAATGCATTAATTTATTAATTAATTGTGAAGTAAAATGCTTGCAATTTTTTCCAAACAAAAAATTCCTGACCTTGATATTCAAAATTGAATCAAAGGGCATCAAAATGAGCCTCCCATATGACGGTAGTTACATAAGTTACCAAAAGTCACTGAAGGTATGAGCCAGTAGCAAGAAATACCAAGATAAACAATGTCTCTACTCCCCTAATATAATCCAGGAGAAGCCACAAAATGAATATATATTTCACTAAGGACACACAAATTCAATCGAAACCAAGAGCATAAGGAGAGCCTAGAGTACTAATCCAGAGATGCCCACCCTCCATACAAAAAATATCTCAAAGAGATACAATTCCTCCAGTGCCAAAAGAGAACAAGACAGAGCTCCAACACTTAGCTTTAAAAGAGCTCCAAATTACTACTCATGTTGATTAAACCATCAAATACTTCAGAAAATAAAATGAGACCAAGGCTCAACACCAGGGCATCTTTGGATAAGCAATCTGCACTCTGATTGTGCTCTCTGAAGACATGACGGATGCCCAGCCAAGTAAAACAACTGATCAATGACTTGATATTTTCACACCAGTGAGTTAGCTCCAGAGAGAATAAAGTTGATTTGTTGTTGGCGCAGTTTATGATAACTGAAGAGTCATCATAGATATGCAGAAATGGAAGGCCCATTTTATATGCCACGGTAAGAAGATTCCACAAGGCCAGGAGCTCCACTCTTGTGTTGGTCAAAGGACCACACCCAAGATCAAAAGAAAGAGAATGTGAACTACTGATGGCAATGAGAATCCATGCACCGCCCTGAGAAGCAGCATTTGCCCCATCGAAGAAACCACAGGAGAAGACCATATCAGAAGCAAATCCAATATTTCTAAATTTGGCCTTTTTTTCAGGGACATGATAGCAATGCATCAGATATTCAACCTGAAAGACAACACTTTGGACCGAGGCCTGCATTCCTTCAAAAATGCACCGATTTCAAAGCTTCCAAGTGCTCCAGCAAGCAAAGGTCAGTAAGTACCTGCTATATGAGTGCTCGGAATATTTAGAAAACCAAAACTTCAGTAGGTCTGGAAATGAGCCTCTAGTGTGAGGGGGTTCGCATTTGAAAATCCCACAGATCCTAGGCCAAGCCAAGGAATTGAAAGGACAATAAACAAAGATATGTTGAATAGTCTCCTCACCATTAAAGCATAAAACACATCTACTCGGACCTATCCACCCTCATTTGGATATATTATCCCAAGTTAGAATTCGATTATTTATAACCAGCCATATAAAACACTTAATCTTCAAGGGGAACAAGAACTACCATAACTGAACCATAAAGTTATCCTTGGTTGATTCCAGCAAATTTTTTATCATTAAATCATACACCAGTGTAACAGTAACCATGCCATCTTGTTTATTGTGATTCCAAAGAAGTTTATTTGCTGAGGGTTTAGATTTAATACCCCCATGCTCAAGGGCTGAAATATAATTGTTCCAACACGATGCCCAAGGTCCACCCAACTCTAGATCGTCAACAGATAACTAGTATGACTGTACCCCAACTGAAAGGTTACGGGCATCCTGAAGGGTCGAGATACCATAATCCTTTAGGTACTAAATCAAATCGTGAGGGAGAAAGGGACACACTGATGATCCAACCATAGGATTCGATCCAATATGGATATCCTTACCGTTTCCCACCTGCCATCCCAAACATCTCCCTAGCTAGGATAGAGTGTTTAGAAATCCATTCCAGAAGATAGAAGTTCCTCTAACAAAAAAATGCTTCATTTTGAGCCATACTTCCACAGATCAATTCTTCATGTATTTTGTCGATATCACTTGATTCCATAAGCCAAATCCATTAAGGACCATCCACAGACTCTTGAGTCACAAAGAAACACTGAACCACTTAAGGTTTTTTATGCCCCAACCCCCATAAGCGATAGGTCTGGAGAGTGTCTACAAGTACTCCATAAGATGGTAGTGATTCCTATCTCCCATGGAGCCCCATAAGAAGGCAAAGATCAGCTTCCTCAACTTATTGAGAATAGATTTAGGTACAAGGCAAGGGCAAACCAATACACCGGTAAACTAGAGAGTACCGCACAAATGAGGACCGACCTTCCCCAAAGAGAGAGGAGTTTGTGTGCCCAGTGATGAATACTCCTCTCGAATCTTTTTATGAGCCATAACCAGTCTTTTACCTCATAACCCAGAGGTTTGATAAAGCAACCCAGGTATTTAAAACCCTTTATGGATGGGCTCCATCTTGTAAGGAAAAATACATTGAATGTTTTTTTGTACCCCCATATACAGATCACTAAAAAAGAACCCTGAATTCTCCATGCTGATGCACATACCAGATGTCGAGCAAAAAGTGTCTAAGATGACTTTGAAAGTCGTCTATTCCTCCAAGGTTCCCATGCCAAAGAGTGCCACATCATCAACCAATTGACACCCCTTAGAGGAATACCAATCTATAAAAGAATGAGTCGAAGGTAGGACCAATTGACCCTGTTGAAAGCTTTGACCAGATCCAGTTTCAGAACCAGGGCACTACACTTTTTTCGCTTTAAAGTATGAAAAGCATCTCGAGTGATTCCAATAGGCTCAATAATCTGTCTATTCCTGAGGAAGCCGAACTGCTCAGGTGAGATTGACTTGTCCAGGAAGGGTTTAAGCCTAAGAGTTGCAATTTTGGATATAAGCTTGTACATCAGGTTGCACAAAGAAATAGGCCTAAAATCAACAAAGGAAAGGGGTTTCTCCTTCTTTGGGATCAGAGAAATAAAGGTTGATTTCAGAGTGATCTCCACCTTCCCCAAAACCCTTGATGCCTCCATAGCTGCAAGAATATCTCCTCCCACTAGATCAAAGAAACAAAGAAAGAATTATATAGGCCAGCCATCGGGGCTTGGGATTTTATCCTTCTTGAAGGACTTTAGAGCCCCTTCAACTTCACCCAGCGTGATATTTGTAGTGAAAGTGTTTGCCTCTTCTCCCATAATCAAGGAAGGGAAGAGTTGGATTACCTTCAGCTGGTCTACAATATTAGTCTGGTTATCATCTATAAAAATCTCAGAGAAATACCTTATGCCTAGCTCTTTTAACTTGTCCTCATCCTCCACCCAGACATCTTCTTCGTTCTTAAGGGCCCATATAGAATTGTGATTCCTACGAGCCGATGAAATAGTGTCAAAGTACTTTGTATTAGCATCACCGAGCTCAGCCCACCTAGTCCTGCTCTTTAGCTGCTAGGTCATGATATCATTTGCAATCAACTTAAACTTCCTTTCTCTAAGAATTCGAATGGATTCTGTATATTTAGAGGAGAGAATACCAGAGGGACAAAAAGCAAGAAGGGAATTTATCTCATCAATCACTTCTAGGTATTCGCTTTTCAATTTTGAGGCCCTGGAACAAGTCCAGGCTTAAATATCTTTTTAAGAAACCTGAGCTTAAGTTCCAGGCCTCTCATATCGTCTGGTAGAGGATCTGATACCCAAGAGCTCCAGTATCCCTTTACAAAGTGGCAAAAATATTCCTCTACAAGCTAGGCACGGCTGAATTTGAAAGGGTAATTCAAAGCTAAAGCAACCACTTCCCATTCCATACAAATCAGAAAGTGGTCAGAAATATCAGAGGGGACAGACCACACTCTATGTCTATGCAAACAAGGGACTACAAAGGAAGAAATCAAGAATTTGTTTAGCCTCTTGCTAATACCTTCATCACCAGCCCTACCATTTCTCCACATGGGACCTGCACATGGAGGGGCCAAATCAACCAGATTATGATCAACAATAAGTTGGGAAAAAAAGATGGCCAGAGGGTCCATGAGGGATTTTTTCCCCCAAATCTCATCAGCACCAGTGGTAAAGTTAAGGTCTCCAGCCAGGATCAGCCAGGAGGAGCAAACCGCCCTTAATCACCCTATTCCAAAATGTGTCACGGTTTCTATAAGGCCCATAGCAGTTGAGAACATAAAAGGTAGAGGAAGAGTCCCTAAACCGATCTTGAACCAAGATCCTAGCCTTTGTTTCAAAATCTTTACAGCGAACTGAAAGAGGGTTCCAACCAATCAGCAAACCACCCGAAAGACCAACTACACCTGTTGCACAGAATTCCCAACCCGATAAGAGTTTTGAGAAATCCAAAAGGGCAGGAAAATGACTACACATGGTTTCTTGGATAAAAATCGTGTCAGGAGACAAAGAGCAGATAAGGGTGCGGAGGGTTCTTTGTTTGGATAACCCACCGAAGCCACACACATTAAGGGATAAAATTTGCATTAAGAACCACGAAGAGTGGGTGACAACGCTCTAAGTACCAGGGGTGTGAAGCAGTATGACCTCTAGCATCATTTTATCCTTACAAACATCGGGATATAAGGTGGGGATTCGAAGCCAAGCCTAGCAACCTTTGGAGGTTTCTTCTTCGACTTTTTGATAGTCACGTTTTCAAAATGAATGGAATCGAGAGGCAGTGTAGAAGGAGAAGTTGGCATTTTTGCAGAGAAAATTGAAAGAGACTTCATGAGTGATGGGTCTGAGAAAGCAGGGGCAGAGCAAGGAATGGGAGGTAAGGTCAGCAAGGGGAGTAGGTTACCTTGGCCTGTTAAGGGAGGAAAGTCTTACGGGGAAAAAAGGGGAGCCATAGGACCCAGAGAGGATGTGCCAGACACAGTGCAGCTAGGAGCCTCCGGTGAGATACTTGAAAGAGGTCTCGAACAAACAAAAGAAGGTTCCTCATTCAAACCCTACTGAATCACCACTGGAGGAGGCACCACCCCTGGGGATCTAGACAAAGTCACACTAGATTCAATGTTCTGAATAAACAGGATCTCCTTGTTAGATACATCATCAAATAAGGGCAATGATTGTGTGTACTTACCATTCAAAGGGATAAGCAAGATGACCAAGGTCCACAAGTGCTGAGATATATCATGAGAAACCGGAGAAAGCGATCTATCTGATAGACCAGAGAGATCTGGACCATGAAGGAGTAGCGAACATGAACGATGAAGGTGCCCCACTTCATGGCACCGATTGCATCTGAAGGGAACATGAAGATAGTCTACTTTTTGGTGAATGATACTATCATTGCCTCGTATCTCCACCTCCGCAGGCAATCCCTTAGAGATGTCTAGTTCGACCATGGCCTTTGCGCATCGTTTGTCGAAAATAGAAAAGAAATCATCTTCAACTACGACAAACCGCCCCAAAGAGTTTTTTAGCCCTACTAAAAATTCTTTATTCCATAGCGGGAACGGTAGCGCAGGGAGTAACATCCTTAAGTTCCTTTTAACCACCCGCTCCTTCAACGGATCAAAAGCAACATGCCACCGGCTCGACACAAGAGAGCCCTTCCCAATTTTCCAGAGCGAATCAAGGATAAGCATAGCATGTTCCTCTTCCAAAAAAACAAAAACCAGCCACCCCTTAGCTAACAAACTGATAGTCGGTACATAAGTGAGAAATGGATTCCAATGGAGGGTTTCCCACTCAATCCACTCCTTCTTCCCCATACTACAGTACTCCAACCTGTTGATCAAAGCCCTGCTGCATAGGGCTCCATCTCTATCCATATAAATGTTTCAAAAAATTACATAACGAAAACAACCCTCCTGAGCTTTAATGGACTTACTATGATGCTTGGCGCATTCTCTAGAGAAGCCCTCCCGTGAGGCAGATAAACCCTCCCTCGACCCTAGGTCCAACTTCCCAGAGACTAGCTGGGCCATAACAGACAACCCCCAGTAAGGATCAAGAGAAACCCAGGTACAAGAAGCCAAAGAACAGTCAGATACCTACAAAGTATGCCAAGTGACAGAGAGACTAACACTAAAAGACAAACACCATAGCAGTGGTATGGTTCTTAAACCAAAACCACAGAACACAAAGCCAGGGTAATGAGCCGAAAAAGTTACAAAAGCATACTAGCGTCGAAAGAAACCAACCCTTAACCGGAAAAAGAAGGAGCAATGAAGCGCTAGAATCAAAACACCCCAAGAAGAAAAAAACCAAAAAGGCAGGTTAACAGCACAACGAGCGGGCAGACACCGAGACTAAAGAAGACCAATTGTCGACCAGCAGACAAAGAACTCGCCAAACAGACCACGAAGGGAGTTAGCAATAAACATGGGTTAAAGGTCCCCCTCTAGGACTAGTTGCTCCACTAAAAAATCGAGAGACCAGTATGTATCGAAACCCCCTAAAGAAAATCTCAACACTCAAAACCCACAAACCAGAAAAACAGTCGCATGCAATACCGGACCCAAGGGGCGACCACAAAGGGTCGAAACCCCCCGCAGACCACCGGTCACACCACAGAAACACTTGAGAGACCAATAAAAAAGGATAATCCCCCCAAAGTGAACCCCTCATACTAAAATAAGATGAAAAAAAATAGTACCAGACCGTCAGATAAAGAACATACCATGACATAAAAGCATAGGAGATGTAAATCCCATGTAAGAGTTAGCAGACATAGACTCAAAAACCATCATGACACCCGTGAATCATAATGAAAACAAGAAAGGAGAGTCACTAACCAAAATAACTAAAACAAAGTCTTGTTCCCACTTTTTTAACTCATGGTTGGTACTTGTCCCCCAATTAGGGGGAGGAACTCCATGAAAACTGCACACAGAAACACAGGTCGACCACAACAAAAAACACCCCAAAACCGCGCACTTACAGGTGAGAACCGAGAGTCTTGTACTTACCACCAAGGAAGATGCCAAGAAACACATGAAACCCGCCTTTCTTCTAGGTTAGAAGCGCCGCGAGAGGAAGATCCATGTCGTCGGATACGATGGTCGTAAACCCTACCAGCACCCACCATCCTCGAAGTTCGAATCAAAATGTCAAATAAGAAAACCAAATATATTCCCATATGTATTTTTACGTATCCACTCAAGGTGAAAATGCTTGCAATTTAAACTTGCAATCATCACAAAACTAATATCTAACTTATTTTTTTATTATTAACTTAACAATATATAATCTAATATGTTCATCCATGTGCCAACTATTCCAATTTGGGATCGTAAACAATAATTCATAAACCCTACACAAGCAAAA
Source organism: Pseudotsuga menziesii (assembly GCA_001517045.1). Classification (NCBI taxonomy): domain Eukaryota; kingdom Viridiplantae; phylum Streptophyta; class Pinopsida; order Pinales; family Pinaceae; genus Pseudotsuga; species Pseudotsuga menziesii. The sequence goes on along the minus strand of LPNX010657483.1, from coordinate 41,386 downwards.
AATTGCTTTCATTGATTATGAAGTAAAATCATTATTCTTGTAACTATTTATCACCTATTTATGAAAAGATTTATTTAAAATGTGAGGATGGTTGAACGTAAATTGAAATTGAAATTCAATGTATATTTATATAAATATATTTTTCAATCTTGCCAATTTAAACTAGGAGCCGAAGTGTATGTCACACAATCTCATCCACCACGGGCTATAGAAAGTGTGTGTGTGTGTGTGTGTGTGTGTGTTTGTATATATATATATAAAATTTGGTTTTTACTGCAATTAAATAAATTTGAATAAACAAACAATCGATTAAATATCAAACTATATATAAAGAAATATAGATCGTCACAGTGATGATAAGGGCCTTACAACCTACCATTATAATGCAATTTAAGAAGCTGAACTTCATTATCTTAAATCTCTCATCTTTTAGAGGGAGTTATACCTAATTCAAAATTGGATCGAACAAAGTAATAATACTCCAATTTAATTATAGATTTCTCGTATATTAATAGGAAAAATATTCTAGGTGTAATTTGTTTATTGCAAAAACATGATAAAAGGTTTGTATTTTTAAAAATTTAATCTCTTGACACATGATAAATATGAAGTTAAGATGAATCGACACATAATCTATAATGCACACAAAACATTTATGTGTACACATACATATACACATACATAATTGGGTTTAAACCAATACCTTATCTTTTTTTTAAATTCATAAATAATATAAAATAAATTCAAAATTAAGATGGATCCACACATATATTACCTATCTATACATATATGATTGTAATCGTAAAACACTTAAAATAATAATAGAAAATACACATGACAATACATATAGACCATAAACACTTAAAAATAATAATATAAAATATAAAACACACATAACAATATATATGGACACATGTGACCAAATCATACTTATATATTAAATCTTTAAATATTATCACATCTACTTAACTTGTGGTTGATGACCAGCTACACCACAAGTTAAGTGCCACAAATTATCATTATTCATGCCATATTTTTTATATATTTTTTATAATTGTTTAATTTGAATTTGGAATGATGACAATAAAATAAATATTGATAGTATACTTGTCTAATCTTAGTGCAATCTAGGAAGAGAACCCTTCCTCATCCACCCCAAATTGTAAAATATAAACTAATGTAAATGTAAATATTGTTAAAAAACATAACCCATGGCTCATGGGCAAAATATTTACTTTTACTTGTAAAAAATGCTAGATTTTAGAGTTCTATACTCTTATTTAAATATGTTACGTATTTATACTAGGTTAATGTAAACTCAAACTATATAAACTTGAATTATAATTAAATAACAATGACATACATTTTTATGTAAAAAACATAATTATAATTTAAACCAGCCTAGATCCAAATCATAGGCTCTATCAAGCTTAGTGCACTCAAGGAGCTCTCAGCTTTGGTGTGTCCTATATAGAGCCATTGATTTGATTCAAACCAAAAGACACATCTTTTTCTTTAAGGTCGACATACAATATTTTTATTATCAATATTTAATATTATTTATGGCCGACGTATAATATTTTTTATTATTTTTTATTTTGTTAGGAACGAACATTGCAACATCTTCCCCATACATGTTTTAAAACCATGTGCAATTCCCTCCTAAAACCATGGGTTGTTTAGGAGGCCTTGCACATGGTCTTAAAACCATTTCCAAAGCCCTCCTAAATCATGTACAATAAAACCTTGGGTTGTTTAGGAGGCCTTGCACATGGTTTTAAAACCATTTGCAAGGCCCTCCTAAACCATGTACAATAAAACCATGGGTTGTTTAGGTGGCCTTACACATGGTTTTAAAACATGCGCAAGGCAACATTTTTTGGGGATAATTCAATTTTTATGTTTTTTTATTTTGTTAGGTAGGAACATTACAACATCTCCCCCGTATTGTTTTTTTTCTTGACCCACAATTTTTTTGCGGATAATTAATTTTTCTATTTTTATTGTTTTGTTAGGTATGAACATTACAACATCTCCCCCATATTAGGTTGTTTTTCTAGCCGACATTTATTTTGGCGGATAATTAAATTTTTTATTTTTTATTATTTTGTTAGTAACAAAATTATAAGGTTACAAGATCTCCCCCATATTGGGTTGTAGAGCGTCTCTCGGTGCAACAATAATAATATTTTTTTTTATAGATTTTTATACCATGAGGTTATAGTTCAAATTCATATGGGGTAGGGTATGTACACCTCTATAAACTTTAGCAGTTACATTGTTGTGTAGAGGGGGTCCCTTGTCCCACAAACAAGGGGGTCTCATACACAAAATTGGTGTCTAGCTTGGTTGTGACTTTAAAAATAGGTTATTATTATTATTGAAATTAATAGTTGAATAATTTGTTATATAGTAAAATGTGTGCAAACTATTGGATGGATTAAATGGGTTTTGCAAAAACCCTAGATCACTATCATGTCTCCAATCATCAAT
>LPNX010657483.1:0-38871 GCA_001517045.1 Pseudotsuga menziesii | reverse complement strand
CATAACATATATATGAATTTCTACAATATATATATATATATATATATATATTGTAGAAATATATTCTATTCACACATAGCAATCATATACCAACATATTCATCATAGGCATGGTAATAAAAATCATGTAAATAAATAAGATCTTTTTCATGCTACTCACAGGCATCCAATTTAATAACTCAAGATAGTCCATTATGGCCCTTACAACAGGAATTTATTAAGCATTCATAACATAGAAATTCAACATATTCATAAACAACAATAAACACTTATCTTTTCAATGAAGTTACCCACGCAACTGGATACGAAAGAGCAACACTCCACCCAACCATAACACTCTATCCAACATTGTATCTCTCTACTAAGAGGCCACCCCCGAGATGGGCTATGTATCAACTAAGGAGGAACTACACAAGCTCGCTCATAGTCATAGGAACACATACTCATGCTACGCCAACACACAACTAGGTTTATCAAGCATGTAGATAAATAAGGAAGGTGAACGTTAATCCATTGAGCTCAACGATAGAGCTACATGCATCTCAATTGGTTTTCACCATCCTTGAAACCCACATTACCTACCACACCCAACACAAGGAAGGTCTCCTTCTCTATGACACAGTCCCTCAGGAACCCCTTCCCTCTAGTGCTATTCAGGGTGGCATAAAAAGGTCCAATTTGTTTAACCATCAGATATTTCCCTCCTTCATTAGGTTTATCAAGCCATTTGAACCTCAGGTCTCTCTCTCATGTCAAATTTCTCTTCAAACTTTCTATTTCCTAGCCACTATAATTTCCAACCATTAAATTTAATTTCTAGGCTCCCAAATCTAGATTTTTCCACATGTTTTTGGGATTTTGACACTGTCAAATTCACCCCTAGGTTTTGATCTATGGATTCCCCATTGAATTTCACCACCCACATGAATTTCTGAGATTCTTGACACTCTAAAACATGGTTTTTTCACTGGTCACAATTTATGTTATTTTTATTGTTGGGAATGCATAGCTTGCTAAAAAGTATGACTTATATTGCTCAACTATGGAATGGGAATGAAAGAAAATGAATCCACATGAAGGAAATTGGTTTCTGGGTACCAAAAAATGAACCCATACTCATCCATACAAATTTATGGGTTCAACTCATGCTTCCTTAAATTCATGAGCTGATTTCCCAACAATCTTCTTACAACAAAATTAAAGATCAGTAATAAAGTTCACTTGGGTGGTTCCTTACCATTTACAACACATGGGTACTCAAGATGACACCTAGAAGAAAAGGATTCAACCCCAAAACCCCTCTCCTCTCCCTAGTGGATAAACACAATTCCTCATTTTAGTTGACTCCAAGGCTAGTTGTTAGATTTTTATTTCCATTATAAATATTTACATTGTTTTTACATGTTTTCCATGGATGAATAGCACAAGTCTAAAAAATATAAATTACTTGTCTTTATAATCCAATCATTCACTAGTGGGGCCTTGGCCTTGAGCTCCACACTAGGAATCATACATCATATATTTACATATCAAGTCAATACATTCCAAGGGTCGAATGGGGGTATTATATTCCCCTCCCCCTTAGAACAACATTGTCCTCGGTGTTCTCAAAACTGGAAAAAAAAGAAGGATACGCCTCTCTCATGGCATCCTCCAGCTCCCATGTAGCCTCATCAAGAACAAGGAGCTTCCATTTCACCTTTACCTGTCCAATGGCTCATTTTTGGAGCAAGGTGGCTACACCTCATCAAGAACAAGGTGCTCCCATTTGGATCTCTACCTAGGGTTCCACTTGTATCACATTCCAATCAATTACGTGATTAGGATCATGTACATGAATTTTAAGCAAAGAAACATGAAAAACATTGTGATCGCTCATGTTAGTGGGTAATGAAATCCTATATGCAACTATCCCTATCTTATCAAGGGATTCAAATGGCACACAATATCTTGGTGTCAACTTGGCACAACTTCCCAACTTTAGGGAACTTTTCCTTGGATTTACTCTTAAATAATCATGATCCACAACTTTAAATTCCTTATGCACTCTTTTCAAATATGTAAAACTCTTCTCTCCACATTAGAGTGCCTTTAAATCCTACCTTATCTTAATAATCTCTTGTTTCATTTCCTTGAGCATTTTTGGCCCACTATCATGTTTACCAGACTATCCCAACTCACTAGATTTCTGAATCATTTGTTGTATAATTTCTTAAATGGAATCATTCCCAATGATGCTTGATATCCATTATTGTATGCAAATTCTACCAAGTGTAGGTAATCCTCCCACTTTGATAGCTTATCCATCACATACATCCTTAAAATATCCTCAATAACTTGATTCGCTCTCTCAGTTTGGCCATTTGTTTAAGGATGATACATTGTACTAAAATTTAGTTGAGTCCCAAATTCCCGAAATAACCCTAGCTTCCAAAAATTGGATGTGAACTTTGCATCTTGATTTGAGACTGTTGTTTTGGGTCACCCATGAACTCTGAATACCTCCTTCATGAATATATATGTTATGTCACTTGTTTTATGAGTGGACTTGACTGGAATAAAATGAGATTCCTTTAATAGATTGTCCACCACAACCATGATTAAATCGTGTCGCCTTATTGTCATAGGAAAACCTATTACAAAATCCATAGAAATTATTTCCCACTTCCATTTATAAAATGGGTAGGCTACAACAGTCCTGCTGGATGTTGATGTTTTGCCTTGACTTATTGACTTGTTGGCACTTTTGACACCGAGAAATTTATTATGCTACATCATTTTTCATTCCATGCCATAATTATTGTTTACTTACTATTTTTATTGTCTTTTGATATCTTGGATGTCCAGAGTATGGCATTTGATGAATTTCGTTCATTAACCACCTTTTTTTAATTTGTACAATTTGGAATATACAATATTCCCTTATAAACAAGAAGGTCATCTTCTCCAAGATGATATCCTTAACACGTTTCGTCTAGTTTTCCCTGCTACAATTTCTCTTTCACTTTAAGGTCAGTCTCATAAGTATTCTAGGCTTTGAGAACTCTTGTTCTTAAATCTGATTTGCACATACTTAAGGCTGCTACATGCAATTTTCTTCTAAGGGCATTTGCAACCTTGTTCCCTTTTCGTTTTACATGTTTGATTCAAAATCAAACTCACACAAAAATTTGAGACATCTAGCTTGCCTTGCATTTAATCTGAGCTAATCAAACAAATACTTTAAGATCATGTGATCTATTCTAGGATCATATCTTCTTCCTAGAAAATAATTTATCCAGATCTTGAGGGCATGTAATATGGCTGCTAGTTCTAAACAACGAGTTACATGTTTCTTTTCATGCTCTTTTAATTTTCTAGACTCATAGAAAATTACAAATCCTTCTTGCATAATAACTCCACCTAGTCCTTCAATGCAAGAATGTGTGCATACTACAAAATCCTTCTTTGGATATGCAATCTTCAAAACAGGGGCACTAGTAAGTAACTTCTTCAATTGTTGAAATATTTATTCACATTTTTAGACCATACAAATTTTACATTCTTTCTTTGCAGTGACTTAATTGGATGAGCGATCTGGAGATCCCTCAATGAACCTTTTATAATATCTTGCAAGACCCATAAAAGATCTAACATCTGTGACACTCTTTGGAGTCAGCCAATACACTATGGTTTCAATCATTTATGGACCCAATGTAATTCCTTCTTCTAAAATAACATGACCCAAATACCTTACCCTTTTTTGATAGAATTCACACTTGCATTGTTGGTTGTGGAGCCTGATCTTCCTAATTCTAGATTTTCTGTTTCAGCCATGTTTGGATTCGAGTACCATGATGAGGGGTGTGGGGGGATTTCCCCACTAAATTCGCCATGGATGGTCTATGGAATCTCCCTCGTGGTGGGATTTTAGGTTCAACGCCCCTGTAGCGAAAATATAGGACAAAATGCCTTATAAAATGTTGTAATTTTTAGAGCCATGACTTGGTCAATAATGGGTGATTTACGGGCCCATGGTTTTGGGAAGCACATGGTATTTTTCCATGGTATTCCCTTTATAGAATGAAGGCATTGTAATACATATGTGTATTGTATTGTAACATCGTAAAAATGATCTTTGTGATTGTGTGAGAGAGACTATGAGAGAGTGAAGAGGAAGTGCAGTGGGTGTGTTGCAGCTTGTATCCCTTCATTTTGTTGGATGGTATAATAATAAAGGACTAGCAAATTTTGTGTGGACATAGCCCATATTGGGTGAACCACGTTAAATGGGTGTCTCTCTTGCAATGTGTTAATGTGTTTTATATTTGCATCTTGTTTTATTGTTATTTCTCTGTGAAACTATTTTCTAACAATTGGTATCAGATCCAAAAGTCTACTTGGTTGATAAACTTGCAGGAAAGAAGGGTTCCTCACTTTAGTGGGAGAAATGGCAGAAGAAAGAAAGTTTAAGGTTGAAAAAGTTAACCACCAAAACTTCCATTTGCGGAAAATGCAAATGGAGGACTGTCTAAACCAAAAGGATCTATTTGAACTATTGGGCGGAAAAGCAAAATAGTCGGTGACTATGCAGGATGAAGAATGGGAGGTTCTTGACAAAAAGGCACTGGGAACAACACGATTGTGCTTGGATTCATCGATGGCTTTCAATATTTCAAAAGAAAAGATAATAGAGGGTGTGATGAGGGAATTGGCTAAGTTCAATGAAAAACCCTTGGTTTCCAACAAGGTATTTCTAATGAAGCATTTATTTAATATGAAGATGTTAGAAGGTGGATATGTTGTTGACCATTGAAATGAATATAATACAATTACTAATCAACTCAGTTCTGTAGGAGTGAACTTTTATGATGACGTTAGGGCTCTTCTAATTATCTTGTGCTAAATGTTAGAAAGCTAGAATAGCTTTTTCATGGTTGTAAGTAACTCTATCTTTGGTTCAAACACTCTTAAACTTGATGATGTTGTTGGTGTTATTCTTAGCAAGGAAATGTGAAAATCATAGATGAAACATCAAGTAATGTGTTGACCATGGGGAGCAAGGGAAGGCAAAGGGAGAGAGGAAAGAGCCTAGGTAATTTGTAGAAAGTCTAGAAAGGGTATATCCAAGTTTAGACTAGGAAATATAGAGTGCTAGAACTATGGTGAGAGAGGACATCTAAAGAAAGACTACAGAGCTCCAAAGAAGAAAGGAGACAGGCAGTAAGAGATTACTCAGGAAGATAATGCAGCAGGTGATGTGTTACAAGATGATTTTATTCTTGCATTATATAATAGTAGTGATTATTGGGTAGTAGATTCAGGGGCTTCATGTCATGCTACATCCCATAGGAAATTCTTTCATGATTATGTTCCAGGTGATTTTGGACATGTTTTATTAGGGGATGACGAACCATGTAATATTGTTGGAATGGGTAAGGTACATATTAAGTTAAATAATGGAAATGAATGACTCCTAAAATATGTAAGGCATATTCCTGCTAGGAAAAAAAATCTAATCTCAACAGTGCAATTGGGAGACAGAGGTTGTTTGTCTATGTTTGGAAAAACATGGTGTAAGATCACTAAAGGAGCACTGGAAATAACAAAAGGAGATAGGATAGGTACATTGTAATTATGTCCTAATCATGTTGATTATTCTATCTCTGTGTCTTTCACAAAAACAAGTACAACATTGTGACATCATAGGCTTGGCCACATGAGTGAGAAGGGGATGCAGATTATCCACTCAAGGAATTTGTTTCTAGATTTGAAGCACATAAGTTTGGAATTCTGTGAAAATTGTGTTTATGGAAAACAGAAGAGAGTCATATTTCTCAATGTTGGGAAATAGAAGAACAATGAAAATTTGATCGTGTGCATACAGATGTATGGGATCCAGCTCAGGTACAATCTCTTGGTGGATCTTGTTATTATGTTACTTTTATTCATGATGCAACTAGAGAAATGTGGGTTTATTGCATTAGACCAAAATATGGTGTGTTTGCTAATTTTAATAAGAGGAAAGATTTGGTTGAGAATGAGATAGGTAAAAGATTGAAGTGTCTCGGATATGATAATTGAGGTGAATACTGTAGCAAGGAGTTTGTTATTTATTGTCTATACCACGGGATTCGTAGAGAGAAGACAATCCCAGGAACACCACAACAAAATGGTGTGTCATAAATTATGAATAGGCCGATCATGGAGCATGTAAGGTGTATGATATTGCATGCAGGGTTGTCATTCCAGTTTTGGGATGATGCAATAGATACTATTGTTTACTTAATAAACATAGGGCCTTCAAGTGCTTTGGATGGTGGAATTCCAGAGGAGGCATGGATAGGTAAAAAGTTAAACTACTCATTTATGAGAACTTTTGGTTGTGAATCATTTTTTCATATTGATAAAGAAAATAAAACAAAGCTTGAGGCTAAATCCATGAAATGCACCTTTATTGGATAAATTGTTGATGATTTTAGCTATCACTTATGGGATTCTGAAAATCACAAAATCATTAGGAGTAGAGGTGTAGAATTCAATGAAAAGGTTATGTACAAATTTTAGTTGCAAAGAAAGAAAGAGGAAAAGGAAAACACAAAGTACACAATGCTTGAGGAAATCAAAGAAAATGAAGTTCAAAAGGTACTAGAAAATCAAGAACATCGGTAGGTAGCTCAAACTCCTATAAGTGTAAGAATATCTAACAGGTTAAGTAGACCCCCCGAATGATTCTCTCCTTTACTGTATTATTTATTGATGATTGGTTCAGGCAAACCAGAATGTTATGAAGAGGCAATGCAGGTGGAAACTAGAAACAAGTGGGAGCAAGGCATGAATGAGGAGATGCACTCATTGGTAGGAAACTAGACTTAGGATTTGGTTGATTTTTCTACAGGTAAAAGAGAATTGCATAATAAATGGGTTTGCAGGTTGAGGAAAGAAGAAGTAGGCAAGAAGAAGTACAAGGCTAGACTTGTTGTAAAGGTGTTTGCACAAAAGAAAGGTATAGACTTTGATGAAATATTTTTTCATGTTGTTACAATGACTTCAATTAGGACTATTTTAAGTCTAATGGCAGTAGAATATTTGCATCTTGAACAGTTAGATGTAAAAATAGGCTTTCTTCATGGGGATTTTTAGGAAGAGATTTATATGTAGTAGCCACAAGGGTATGAGGTCAAAGGGAAGGAGAATTTGGTTTGGAAGTTGAAGAAGAGTTTGTATGGCCTTATTCAAGCTCCAAGCTGACAGTGGTATTTGAAATTTGATAAGTTTATGACAAAACAAGGTTATAGTAGATTCCATTCTGACCACTGTGTTTATTTCAAGAGGCTAGATAATGGAAGATATATTATCTTGTTGTTGTATGTGGATGACATCAACATGCTTGTTGTAGGGTCTAACATGCAAGCTATAAATTTGCTCAAAAGGAAACTAGCTAAATCATTTGTGATGAAGGATTTGGGTGCTACAAAGTAAATCCTTGGTATGAGAATAACAATAAATAAAAACAATCGCAAATTGACATTATCTCAAGGTGAGTACATAGAAAAGGTGTTAGAGAGGTTTGAAATGTAAAGTGATAAAAAACCAGTTAGTACTACACTTTTCACCAACCATTTCAAACTAAGTAAGGATATGTGTCCCAAGACACAGTAAGAGATAGAATGCATGCCCAAGGTTCCCTATTCATTAGTAGGAAGCTTGATGTATGCCATGGTGTGCACAACAGTTGGGAGTTGTGAGAAGGTATATGAACAATACAGGTAAAGAGCATTGGAGGGGAGTAGAGTGGATTCTCAGATATTTGACAGGTACCACTTCTCCTACATTATGTTTTGTAGGTTCAGACATTGTTCTACAGGGATATGTTGACGGAGATATGGAAGGTGATAAAGACAATGGGAGGAGGAGCACATGGTATGTTTTTACGATAGGTGGAACAACAATGAGTTGGATTTTGAAACTACAAAAGTTTGTTGCACTCTCAAAAAAAGAATCATAGTATGTTGTTTCTATAGAGGCTAGTACAAAGATGATATGGTTGCAACGGTTAATGGAGGAATTGGGTCAGAAGCAGCAGAATAGAAGCTTGTATAGTGATATCCAGAGTTCCATTCATATTGTAAAGGACTCATCCTTCCATTCCAAGACTAAACATATATAGCTCAAGTAACATTTGATACGATCTGTTCTGCAAGATGAACTGTTGAAGTTGGAAAACATACATACTATCCATAATCATGTAGACATGTTGATAAAGGTAGTAACCAGAGAGAAATTGAGTTATTTCTTGGTTTCAGCTGGCCTTCAAGCATGAAGGTGAAGATGAGAAATTTTCCAGGTCCAAGGTTCATAGCATATTGGTCCAACAAGTGCAACAATGATGGAGTTGTTGTGATCAATCTCCAAGTGGGATATTGTTGGTTGTGGAGCCTGATCTTCCTTATTCTAGAGTTTGTGTTCCATTCATGTTTGGATCACAGTACGATGATGGGGGGTGTGGGGGTTTTTCCCCCCACTAAAGTCGCCATGGGGGTTCCACGGGGACAATGACTGATTTGGGATTCCCCCCTGGCGGGGGTTCGTGGGTAATGCCCTCATAGCAAAAATTTAGGAAAAAATGCCTTCTAAAATGTTGTAATTTTCATAGTCGTGACTTGGTCAATATGGGTGATTTACAGGCCCATAGTTTTGGGCATCCTGTGGTATTTTTCCATGGTATTTTGTTTATAAAATGGAGGCATTGTAATACAGTTGTGTATTGTATTGTAGCATCGTAAAAATGATCTTTGTGATTGTGTGAGAGAGCAAAGAGGATGTGCAGTGAGTGTATTGTAGGTTGTATCCCTTCATTTTTCTAGATTGAATAATAATAAAGGACTAGAAATTTATGTGTGGACGTAGCCCATATTGGGTGAACCACATTATATTGGTGCCTCTCTTGTAATGTGTTAATGTATTTATATTTGCATCTTGTTTTATTGTTATTGTTATATGATCTTGTTTTCTAACATGCTTAGATTTGTGTGGAGTTCGTGCTCTCTGAGAAGTTGCAATACCATTTTTAATTGTTCCTCTTGCTCTTCTTTATTGTTTGAATAAACAAGAATGTCATCCAAGAACACTAACACAAACTTATCCAAATACTTGCTAAAAAAATTATTCATGATACACATGAATGTGGCAGGTGCATTGGTGAGACCAAATGGCACCACCATGAACTCATATTAGCCATATCTCGTCTTGAAAGTCATCTTGTTAATGTCTTCTTATTTTAGTCCCACTTGATGATAACTAGATTTCAAGTCAATCTTTGAAAACACTTTGTCTTCCTTCATTTGATCAAACAAATCATAAATTATGGGCAATGGGTACTTAATCTTGATTGTCACTTTATTTAGTTGTCTGTAATCATTACATAGCCTTAAAGTCCCATCTTTCTTCTTGATAAATAGCATTGGTGCTCCCCAATGAGACATACTTGGTCTGATATACTATTTATCCATTATTTCTTGTAGCTGCATTTTTATCCCTACCAATTATGGTATGCTCATTATATAAGGATCTTTGGAAACTTGGACTACCCCTAGAATAAGTTTGATTGTAAAATCAATGTCCCTTTTTGGTGGCAGTCCTAGGAATTCATCTAGAAACACATATTGAACTCTTGGAAAAACCAGTAATCTTATAGCTTTAGTCCTTTTTCCTCTAATGAATCTAATATATGCATTGCATATATAGCTAGAAACCTTTCTTGTAAAACTTTCTTAACTATAAGGCATAAATATTCCTTTATTGAAACTTGCTTGGGAATCCCTTCCATCACTCTTGGCCTTCCCTCTTCATCAATGCATTCAAGGACCTTTTCATAGAAATTCACCTTGGATCTATGCCTTTCCAACCAATCCATACCAATAAGAGCATCATAATATCTTAATGGTGGGACATTCAAATCTAATTTTGTGAGAAGTATGCTCAACTCTATGGGGCACTCCATCACTACTTAACTCACTTTTCATTTTGTTCTTGTCGCTAACTAGACTAGACACAACTTATTATGCTTCATTTTTCTAAGAGATCAAATTTCAACCACTTTTGGAGTAACATAAATATAAGTACATCCTATATCAATCAAAACATAAATAAATTGCTTAGCTATCTTACCGTCAAATTCCACTACTATTGATTGATGGTATGCCTTATGGTCATCCAACGCTGCATAAATTTGGGTAGTTTCCCTTGCTATATCCTCCACTATAACTACTTCTAAGTTATGCAAGCCTCGAGGGTTCTCTCTTTGATGTGGGAAATCTTTAATTGTGTGGTTTTCTCCACATACCCAACACTAAAGTGGTCCACTTTTTCCCTTTTATATTGTTATTACTAGCTTAATTCCACTTTATGCTTGTTGAACTTGTTAGAAATTTCTTGGATGACTTCTAAATGGTGGAGGCTTGAATCCACTTTTCCTTTGGTCAAATATTCCCTTTGGTTTTCCTTTCCATATCGGATGAACTTATGATGTTCCTTTGCTTTGATCCTAGCAATGCATTCCATTTTGATGGCTTTATCAAGGATTGGTGGATTAACAAAATCAATCATGTCTCTGTAATTTTTGGGCAAACTTCCAAGGAAGCTTTGAATTTTTACACTTTCATATTTGATGTAAACTACATATCTTAGCAATTTCAAAAAACTTATGGACATGTTCTTCCATGGACTTTTGTCCCAATTCTAATTCATTGAAATTTTTCCTCTTGTTATCATAAAACTTAGCAAATAGGTATTTTTCCTTGAAACACTTTTTAAATCACTCCTAGTTAATCCTTCTTTTTGTGATTCAATTTACTTGCATGAGGTGCTCCCACCAAATCGAAGCCCATCCATTGAAATTGTAAATAGTGATTTTGGCCTTTTCATTTCATGAGTAACCATGAATACTAAAATATTTATTCATTCCAATAATCCATGCTTATACTTCCTTACTTATCTTACTTTATCCATCAAATGTGGGTGGCCTTGCCTTTCTGAATTCTCCTCATGGGATCCTTTTAAAATTTCTTTTTCCTTAAAATCTACTAGAATTATGCTTTGGGCTACTTTGAGAACCTTGAGAATCACATGACTTGCCAGAAGAAGACCTTGGAAATGATACCTTCTATGTCCTTCTCAAATAACCCTTTCTTAGACTTGGAGTGTACAATTACCAAAGATGTAGGATCTTTAGGGTGGATTGAACCTCACAATGAAAAGAAAGAGTGAATGAGGAAAGAATTTTAGTGCAAGAATTATCAAACAATAATCATGAAATTATTCATAAAAGAAGCAAAATTTTGATAGTACAACCATAACTAAATAAGCATTAACCCCTATGTAATACATCCATGATACAATATATGGAATTTGAATACTCCAAGAGTGATTCGAATTCCATGACTTGGACTAACTCCATGAATCACTAACTGTGGAAAAATCACCACTGAAGACTCACTAGTGTAACTCCGGACCACTAAATGACTTCACAATTAGTTAATTGACCAATGTAGGTGAACAAAGGTGCCCCTCTCCTTAAATCATGCAAGAGTGGTGCTAGGATAAATGAAAATGAACTAACTGTGGCTCATCAGAGCATAACTCAACACAGACTAGGGTGAACTAATAGTGGGATTCCCCTAACTCGGTGTGGGTTCCTAAAATATAGATATTCATCTCTAGAGCTCCTAAACTCATGCATGAGGGTGCATCAAGTGGTAGGTGGGACCCAGATAACTTCTCCATGGAACTAATGAAATGGTAACACATTCCTAAGCTAGGAAACTGACATTTAGACTATGATAGACAAGGGAGGAATAAAATAATCCTAACACCCCCCCTTAATCAGAACTTGGACAACTGGGCCCTAGAAACTAAGACCAAAGGTCACCCATACAATCTAAAGTAAATAAAATGTAATTTCCTAATAAACTGAGGAAAAGGGAAAAACCTCATGGGAAAATCCCCCTCTCAAAAGGAATAGTAAGGAACTGGATCAAGTGAACTTAACACCCAAAGACAAATTTATCCCAAGTAAACAACTTTGTCAAAAATAATTGCAGTTTGCACCTCTATACAGTAGTAATGCAGTGTGATGGTCCTTGTGTGCACTAGTTCCCTGGTACAGTGCATTCGAACCTCTCCAACTTCTTCCAATAGGATGCCAGATAGGAGAATAAATGTTGCTTCTTTTGCAGCCAGACTTGTACCTTTTGAACCTATGTGATAGTATGGAAGAGTTCAACTTGGGATTCCATGCCTTGGGGGATTGCTTGATCCCATACAATGGTTTCCTCATCTTGCATACCAAGGAATAATCATCATTTTACCCCTTAGGTTGTTCCATGTAGATTTCTTCTTCCAATTTACCATGTAGAAAGGAACTTTTGTCCTTCTCTCTGAAGGAAGAGAGACATGATCCAATGTCTCATTTTTCTGTAGTGACTCATATTCCTTATCCATGGTCACCTACTTTGGTGAATCATGACAAGCCTCTTTGTAGAACTGTTGATCAGACCCTAACATCATGCAGCACCTCTATTGGAGTTTATAGCACCTCTTTGGGAGAAGTGGATCTGCATCACATAGCACAAGGTTCCCATATTGAAACTAAAATCTGGTTCTCCTTTTGTTATATGGATCTCCATCCATGTTCCAAGAAGCCTCATTGGGTTTTTGAGCCCATTTAGGCCTAGGATTGGGAGTAGGTACTGGATCTGGATTTGTTTGAACTTCATCCCCAATATCAAGATATGATTCAACTTGGTCCTCATCATCGAATTATAGATCTAAATCATCACAAGAAACATCATCATATGGAAATGTTTTAGGTAGAATAGATTTGCCTTCCCTTTTAACTGGCTACAAATCTTGCAATGGATCTGAGTATATCGAAAAAAATGTGAAAACTCATATGCCTTAAAAGCATGATTTGAAACTCCTTTCTCTATCAGGTTCCCAGTATATATTTCTTAGATATCCACTAAGTCGGGTTTAAATATGACTTGCTTTAGTGAGCCTGTATGAGTCATCTGATATATAAATAGAAGATTTGTTGCTAAGGAGGGCACATAGAGGACATTTTTTAACACTCAATGATCAAATTGAATTGAACCCTTTCCAATAGCTAGGATTAGAGTCATCTCCCATGTGTATGCTATGACCACCATAGAGATCCAAATAATATAATGATTCCTTGGAGGAAACCATGTGGTTGGAGGCTCCTGGATCAATGAGAAAAGCTTGCGACTAAGATAATCCTATATTCAGTGCATGGAATCTCTCATGTTGTTTCCAAGACCAGGATCCCTTATGCCTTTAGGGAGTACAATATTATGTTTTTCAAGGAGTCTTAGCATCTAATCAATATTTTTCTTCATGCATAGATTCTCTAAATGATTCCCTCTCTTGCAATACGGACACTTGGTCTTCTCAAACCTTTTATGCTTGTCCTTCTTAGAACCAAAGGCTCCATATGAAGGATAAAACTCCTCCTTTGGTTTGAATTTAGTGTTATTTTTGTCCTTCCCATTCTTTCTACCTTTAGCTTATGCATTTTTTGTCTCCCCAGCCAAAAGAGTTCGATCCTTAGAGACTTTGAGGGATCCCTTCTGGATTAACTTGTCTTGTTCTTACATGAGGGATTTAGTGAATGCATCAAGAGAGGAAATTTGCCAATTTTGGGTTGTCAATCTTCTAGATAGGAATGTGGACACAAATATTGAAAATTTAGGGCCAATCTTGCTCAGAATGGAAAGCACCAATTTCTCATCCTTCTTTTCAATTCCACATTGCTTACATTACATGATCAAAGACTTGAATTTGGAGAATCACTGTTGGATGGTTTTGAAACTATTGGGTTGAAGAGAAATCAACTCATTTTCCAAAATGATGCCTCTCAACTCATCATTCTTTCCAAATAGTGATTCGATATTTTTCCATACTTCCCTTGGTGTTTTGAGTCCATTTAGGTGGAAGAGTAACTCCCTTAAGATATGAATACACATGAAACCAAATGCTTCATCAAGTTTGTTCAAGTACTTTGATTTCTCTAAAGGTTGTTAGGGTTATACCTCCTTTCCCATTGTGGCCCTATATAGACCTTTGTTGTGCAACACAGTCTGCATATCTCCCCTCCAATCGAGATAATTGAAGGGCGTAAGGATCCTCGATGTCAAGGTTGTTGAATTATCCATTCTTCAGCTTTTAGGAACAACAAACTTCTTCTGAATTATTCATAATATCCTACAAAAAACTCTCAACTTGAAGGTAAAGCATTTCAATCACACTCTACTTCGACATGTGCACATTATTAGGGTGCTTCACACCTTGCTAGACTTCTTTGGTCAGAATCCATAGGGTGCAAGATAAATATACCAGGATTTATGTGGAACCCAGTTGCTTTCAATGCATCAATTGAATTTTCTATGTATTGAAATTTCCCTAACCCGCTCTGATACCATGTGACATCACCAAATACATGGGATCATCAGGTTGGATTGAACCTCATGGTGAAAATAAAGAGTGAATGAGCAAATAATTCAGTGCAAGAATGGTCAAACAATAATCATGAAATTATTCAGACATGACACAAAAATTTGACAATACTGTTATCGCCCAATAATTTTCCTATGGTTGTGGTAGGAGAATCACTGGGGTAACCATTTCAAACCAAAATTTAGACTGTATTCTAGCCTATACAGTCAAAGAGGGCTCTCTCTTTGTCACACGGTCATTCACATACACATATAGCTTTAAACAAGCATTCAGAAGGCTATATTTCTAAGGGGAAGGGTTGTTTGGATTTTAAAGAGTGTAAGACAAATAGATATTAAATACCATTGGGAAATGGATTCAAAACCTAAAACATTCAAGGACTTACAAAAAATAATGACCAGTGATAACCTTCTTAGTCTGAGGAAAAATAGGTGTTATTATTCAGCAAAATATCTTTGAGAGATGGCAGGGGGATTGAGAAGAATCCCAATGAGACAGGAGGCACCTATCTGTGGATGAATCTCCTGAAACACCTTTAGCAGAAGAAACAGTGAAGGCTGATAACTAAAATGGAGCGTCTAACAAAGGGTGAATTCCAAGACATTTACCATGAACACATAACAAGCATGTTATCTAATGCAAGGAGCGTTTAACATAGAACGAATTCCTTGCATACAACTATAAACACATTAGTAGAAACTACACATACATGAAAATGAAGCAAACAAGGGAAAACATACTGAACAATGAACACCGTGATGAATATCGGAAATTCAGGACATACTTTGCATTAATTCTCACAAATTCTGATCTGGCATATTTTCCATGATCACAAAACAAATCAGGAAATCATGTTGGGATGTGCGTGGTAGATCGAAAAGGAAAATTTGACACCTGGGACTCATGCCTCCTTAATTAAAACAATTGCTCAAAGGATCTTCGAGTGGCCTACAACGGTTTCATTCATCCCTGAATCTTCCACTAGCGAAATTGTTTTGGACAATTAATCTTTCCTAGATGAAATATGCACCATCCATTTCCTATACCCTTTAACTCCATTTCGTCAGTTTTATAATTCTTATCTTTCTCACACCTTTGTCCCGTGAAATCATTCTGGACCGTGGATATGTTTGGAAAACACTCGGATGCACCTACACGTGTATTGACTTGCACACTCTGTAAAATTCCACTGATTTTGAAATTTAATTTCTCCTCGCATGTTCTGGTAGCGGAATTTTTCTCATCTGTGGATCTTCATCTACCCTTGATTTGTGTCGTTGAAAGCTGCGGGGTCTACCAAATTTCGTTGATTTCAAAAGTTACTTTATTTGTGCATGTTGCATTAGCGAAATATTTCTCATCTGTCGATCTTGATCGGTTGTTGAAAGCTACGGGGTCTACCAATTTTTACTGATTTTAAAAGTTACTTTCTTCGTCCATGTTGCATCAACGAAATGGATATCGGTTGTGGATCTAAAATATACCTCGATCTCCACCGTTAAAGTTTTTTGGGCCAACCATATTTCGCATATCGGGAAATATACTTATCCCATGTTCATGTTGCAATTTTCTGCACCGTCGATCTTAGACAAAAAATTTCCCAACCATTGATTTGAGATAAAGCTGCGAGCTATAGAAAGAGGAAAGCGGTCTTCCAAATTTTAATAACCAAATTTTGTGTATTTCTGCTTTCCACTTTTCTGCTCCCTTTCGGGTTGTTGATCTTTGCAGAAGCTCTCTGAATTGTCGATCTCATGGGATGGTGTAAAGAGGAAGCTTCCAACTTTCCATGACCGAATTCTTTGTATTTTTTCTTTCCAGCTTTCTGCTCCCTTCCGAGCCATTGATCTGTTCGGAATCTCTTTGAACCATCGATCTCATGGGATGACAAAAAGTGGAAAGCGGGCTTCCAACTTTCCATGACCGAATTCTATTTATTTTCGATCTCTCCCTTCTGCTCCTTTCCAAACCGTTGATCTGAGATTAAAAAATGTAGAAGCATTCTGAACCGTTGATCTGTGATCAAAGTGGGGACGTGTTATAGGATGGCAGAAAGCAGAAAGCAGGCTTTAAACTTTTTATAGCTAGATTTTCTTCTTTTTCACTTCCTTTTTTCTACTTCCCGCTTTTGCTTGGACCGTTGATTAATCTCGACGCCATCCTTTACCGTCGGATCTTAGACTATGGAAAGCAGATTTTGGGTTTACCAACATTCACAACTGAATCTTTGCCTTTCCCACTTCCACCTTTTTGTTGGATGATTGATTTGTCTCAGATTTGTCGTGATCATTGATCTGGGATCGAAGGTGGATCTCCTCTTGTCTTTGAAATTTCTTCTGTGGTATTCTTCTGGAGCCTCGGATCACTTTGCGGCTCAGATCTCCACCGCCTATTCTCACCAAGACTTATACTTTATTGGGTTTTTCATACCGGGATCATTTCCAAGATCATGCCTAAGGATTTTTTACAGTTTTCTTCACTTTCAACAAGGAACAAATACTTTAGAACCTGCTCAACACTTACTCAGGTTATATGACATGGGAAATTTTCGAACTTACCCATCAATTTCACTACCTTATCCTTTCGCGGGGGAATTAGCGTGGATGCATCTATAAAAATCTTCAAATTTTATCACAAGTGCTAATAGCAGCTCCAACTCGGGGATGGCATCCTCCCTGTGAGGTAGAAAATAACCCTGTAGACCAAGTGCCTAATCCATTGGGATGGTCCCAAGCTTTCCTGAAATCCTCAACATGTTTTGAAAACAAAAACTAAACTGATACTGAAAACAAACTGAAAATCTTCTAAAAGAAATGCTCACCATGTCGAGCTTATTCACACCTAACTACTCTACTTATTAAGCATCAATTCCCAATCAAGTAAATTCTGACTTCTAATGAATCCAACCCAGCAATTGATCTAATGTTGAGGTTCTTCATCATGCTTGATCCAAATCGGAAAGGAAGAACTTAATGGTAAAAGGTTATGATAGAAGACCTTATCTTTACTACACACGCATTATAACCCACCATTCCCACTGCAAAGCTTCTCCACATATTCAGCTACTGGATCATGACAACCTTCATTTTTTATGTTATTTGTTTGCCATGACAAGGCAGCTCCATCTGTAACTCCTCTAGTACCCTGCCAAACTTCCCTTCAAAGGAATCTTGAAGAATGTGTTCATAACAAATTGCAAATGAGACATCAACTTCTTCATCTAAAATCTTAGAATTTAAAACCTGATTCATTCCAAGTATTTCAAAGGAAATATCATTGTGTTCTTCAATAGAATCAAGCAAAATAATTT
Organism: Pseudotsuga menziesii; assembly: GCA_001517045.1. Classification (NCBI taxonomy): domain Eukaryota; kingdom Viridiplantae; phylum Streptophyta; class Pinopsida; order Pinales; family Pinaceae; genus Pseudotsuga; species Pseudotsuga menziesii. The sequence goes on along the minus strand of LPNX010657483.1, from coordinate 21,048 downwards.
CTGAATTTAAAAAACATAAAGAAATATCCCATTTGGAATCCTCCTCTTCTTGGTGATCCAATTTATTATTGTATACTACTAGTTCTTGAAGTGCATTATCCAAGTAGCCATCCTTACATTCATCATATATAGACAAGCTGAAATCTTCTTTAAAAAAATCGCTAATAGAATTTTCAACGTGTTGATTGCAATCTTCATAAAGAAAATTAGTATGACCCTCTTCCTATACATCACCTTCCTGGTCATCATATACGGGTGGACTAATATTTTCTTTAAAACCACCGCTAACAGAGTTTGTAACAGGTTGATTGCATTCTTCATAAAACATATTATGTCTTTGAAGAAATTGTTGCTGCAAAAGGGAGATTTCTGATTGAACAAGGGAAGCCTCCTCTTGCAACAAAATTTCAGAAGTTGAATGATATGAGGGACAATTTGAATGACATTCCCAAATTCCTTCTTGGTCATACCAAGACTGAAAAGAATGTTGCAAACTATTGTTAGCTTCAGGGAAAGAAAGGTAACTGGCTAAAACAAAGCTTTGGCTTATATCAATTTCAATCAAGGAAGACATTACGAACTACTGGGAATTTTCTTGAATATCATGGCAATTGGTTTGTCTTTCTTTTTGAAATTAGTATTCATGTAAAATTTCTAAAATCCCTTCATCCATATACTGATCATCCCCGTATATGTCTTTCAAATTTTCAATGAACCCTTTATCATGTGTGCAACAATCTTGAATTAGCAGCAAAGAAGGATATTGACATTTAAAATGTTCATGAAATATTGTATGAAATTCTCTAAGGGAATATACACTCTCTGCTGGAAAACCCTCATACCATGACCTTGCATTTTCTTCTAAACTAATCATGAACATTTTCATTAAAGAATCCTCATGCAATTCAACTCCTAACTTGTGTATATGCTTATGAAATCTAAGCAAATGAATGGCAGCGTCATCACCCTTTTGCTCTTTGAATCTTGGAAGATATGCTTGCCAATCTATATTAGGTATTCGATTTGGAAAACTAGGAATGTGAGAATGATTCACAGGAGCATACATTACAGCTATATAACTCATCTTGATGATGAATAAACATAATCAGCTCCTCACACTTTGCAACCCTTTGACAGTGGAGTTGCCATAGAACATTATGAAGACTTTATTCTTGATGCACAACCTTATGGAGTTGCCAGGTGAAAGATGCACATTATGAAGACTATATTCTTGATGCAAAACCTTATAGAGTTTCCAGGTGAAATATGCATAACCTTCTTGATGTTTGATTGTTGTTCACCATCAACAATCAAATCTACAACTCTGCAGCTCATACCCAGGGAAGATTTTAACCTTTGTTCCCAAGTATGGTTGTCAGTATTTCCCAATGGAGCCACCTTCCAAAACCTTTGGGTGGAGTTGCTAGAGCATATACAACCAATATGTGTCTATGATCGGCTACTCAACTTGATCGTAGAACTATAACAATGGTGTTTCCCCATGGAGATAATAGCAATTAATCCTCGGAAATGGTGCCAATATTTTATCACCCAATAATTTTACTATGGTTGTGGTAGGAGAATCACTGGGGTAACCATTTCAAACCAATATTTAGATTGTATTCTAGTCTATACAATTAGAGAGGGATCTCTCTTTGTCATAGGGTCATTCGCATACACATATAGCTTTAAACAAACATTCCGAAGGATAGATTTCTAATGGGAAGGATTGTTTGGATTTTAAAGAGTGTAAGACAGACATATATTAAATATCACTAGGCAATGGAGTCAAAACCTGAAACATTCAAAGACTTAAAATAAATAAGGACCAGTGATAACCTTCGTAGTATGAGGAAAAATAGGTGTTAGTATTCAGCAAAATATCTTTGAGAGATGGCAGGGGGAAATGAGAAGAATCCCAATGAGACAGGAGGCACCTATCTATGGATGAATCTCCTCAAACACCTTTAGCAGAAGAAATAGTGAAGGCTGATAACTGAAATGGAGCATCTAACTGAGGATGAACTCCAATACATTTACCATGAACACATAACAAACACGTTATCTAATGCAAGGAACACTTAACAGAGAACGAATTCCTTGCATACAACTACAAACGCATCATCATAAACTACACATACATGAAAATGAAGCAAACAAGGGAAAACAGACTGAACAATGAACACCGTGATGAATCTCAGACATTCAGGGGATATTTTTCATTAATGCTCCCAAGAAAAGTTGCAGAGCTACAAAACCAAGCACATAGGCTTAAAAATGAATTTCAAAAACTTTAATCCTCCATAGAGGTTACATTAATAGAGTACTAAGCTCCCAAGACCAACCTCGAAACATAGCCAAAATTAGTTCTGATACGAGAATCAAACCCACACACATAAAATACTAACAAATTCTAATCTAAAAGATTCGCCATGATCACAAAACAAATCAAGGGAGCACATTGGGATGCATGTGGTGGATCAAAAAGGAAAATTTAACACATGGGACAGAGGCTTGCTTGATGAAAATGGTCGTTTAGAGGATCTTCGAGCGTTTTGCAACAGTTTCAATCGACCCTACATCTTCAACCAACGAAATTGTTTTGGACCGTTGATCTTTCCCAGATTAAATCTACACCATCCATTTCCTATACCCTTTAACTTTGTTTCGTTGGTTTTCTAATTCTTATCTTTATCACACCTTTTCCCCTAGAAATCATTATGGACTGTGGATCTGTTTGGAAAACACTCAGATGCACCTACACGTGTATTGACTTGCACACTGTAAAATTCTACTTATTTTGAAATTTAATTTCTCCTCGCATGTTGTGGCAGCAGAATTTTTCTCATCCATGGATCTTGATCGATCGTTGATCTAGGCCATTGAAAGCTATAGGGTCTACCAAATTATGTTGATTTCAAAAGTTACTCTCTCTGTGCATGTTGCATCAACAAAAAATTTCTCATCTGTGGATCTTGTTCGATCATTGATCTGGGTCATTGAAAGTTGCATGGTCTACCAAATTCCGTTTATTGCAAAAGTTACTTTCTCGTGCATGTTTCATCAGCGGAATTGATATCGACCATGGATCTAAAATATACCTTGATCTCCACCGTTAAAGTTTGTTGGGCCTGCCAGATTTCTCATATCGATAAATCTACTTATCCTGTGCGCATGTTTCTCTTTTCCGCACCATTGATCTTAGACATAAAATTTCCCAACCATTGATCTGAGATCAAGCTGCGGGTTGTGGAAAGTGCAAAGCGGTCTGCCGACTTTTCATAACCAAGTTTTGTATATTTCTTATTCCACATTTCTACTCCCTTCTGGGTCGTTGATCTGTGTGGAAGCTCTTTGAACTGTCGATCTCATGGGATGGCAAAAAGCAAAAAGTGGGCTTCCAACTTTCCATGACCAAATTCTCTGTATTTTCACTTTCTTCCTTTTTGCTCCTTTTTGGGTCGTTGATCTATGCGAAAGCTCTCCAAATTGTCGATCTCATGGGATAGCGGAAAGCGGGCTTCCAAATTTCCATGAACAAATTCTCGGTATTTACACTCCCTCCCTTCTACTCCTTTTCAAGTCGTTGATCTGAGATTAAAAAATGTGGAAACATTCTGAACCGTTGATCTGTGATCAAAGTGGGGACGCGTTACGGGTTGGTGGAAAGCGGAAAGCAAGGTTTCAAATTTTTATGGCCGTATTTTCTCCTTTTCTGCTTTCACCTTTTTACTTCCTGATTTTTCTTAGACTGTTGATTTATCCCAACACCATCCTTGACCATCAAATCTGGGACTGCAGAAAGCAGAATTCAGGTTTACCAACTTTCACAACTGAATCCTTGCCTTTTCCGCTTCCACCTTTTTGTTGGACCGTTGATTTATCTCAGATTTTGTCCTGGCCGTTGATATGGGATCAGAGGTGGATCTCCTCTTGTCTTTGACATTTCTTCTGTGGGATTCTTCCAAAGCGTCAGATCACTTTGTGGCTCAGATCTCCACTGTCCATTCTCTCCAATACTTATCCTTGATTGGATTTTTCATACCAGCCTCATTTCCAAGGTTATGACTAAGTTTTTTTACTGTTTTCTTCACTTTCGACCAAGAATGGATCCTTCAGAACCTACTCAACACTTACTCAGGTTATATGACATGGGAAATTTTTGACCTTACCCATCACTTTCACTGGCCTATCCTTTTGCAGGGGAATTATCGTGGATGCATCTGTAAAAATATTCAAATTTTAGTGCAGGTCCTAACAAGTACAACCATAACTCAATAATAATTAACATGTATGTAATACATCCATTATGCAATATAGGGAATTCGAATCCTCTAGGAGTGACTCGACTTCCATGACTTGGATTGACTCCATATATCCCTAACTCGAGAAAAATCACCTCTAAAGACTCATTAGTGTAACTTTGGACCACTGAATGACTTCACAATCAGTTAACTGACCAAGGTGGATGAACAAAGGCTTATATCTCCTTAAATCATGCAAAAGTGGCACTATGATAACTGAAGGCAAACTGACTGTGACTCATCGGAGCATAACTCAACATGGACTAGGGTGAACTAATGGTGGGACTCCCATGACTCACTATGAGTTCCTAAAATATAGGGATTGATCTATGGAGCTCCTAAACTCATGCATGAGGGAATATCAAGTGGTATATGGGTCCCAAATAACTTCTCCATTGCACTAATGAAGTGGAAACACCTTCCTAAGCTATGAAACTGACATTTAGACTATGGTAGAAAAGGGAGGAATAAAATAATCCTAACATGGTGTCCTCTTTCTCTTGTGGCTTTCTGAACTTCTTCTTCCGTGACCAACATTGCTTGGATTAGATGCAAAATGATCCCTCTATTGAATATCATTGAGGCTCTAAATGATGGCAGCATTAATCTCATTATGCTATTTTTGAGACTTGATCAACCTCTCATTAAAACTTCTCATTGTTTCAACTAAATTTTGGGGAGTGGTCTACTCTCTCCTCCCATTGGATTTTGTCTCAACATTTCCCTCTTGCATATTTTGTACTATCGCATCCTCATCGTGTTTATAGGCATACTTATAATCGTTCATGGTTACCATTTTATTTTGGAAATTCTTTCCCCATGCCTGCTACAACTACTAAAATATTGTCAACTACAAGCACAGTACATCATAAATCTATTTTTTAGACATCTTAGTAATACATGCAATGATACATAAAAATGTTGTTCTTTTATAGAATTAGTCTCATGGAATAATTCACATGGTTCTTAGGTCATTTTATGTTCCATTTATGCATTATGGAACTACCATCTATTGACAAATTTTGTCAAATTAAGGTTATAGGAACTTTTCTATTTCTATCTTTAAGACATCTGAATTCCTCCTTCAGATTCTAACTGCACATCATCATTCCCCTATGGATAATATTTCCAATGCTTATCTTCAAGATTCGTCCTGTGATCCAGGTCATGCCCAGGTGCACACTAGGGACAACAGCCAACTGAATGGATCGAGCTCTGTTATGGCAGAAGCATATGAAAGGAACAAGTCAAGCAAGAAAACACTTAGGTCGACAGAAAGTATACAAACAGACAATATGCAAGAATTCTAACCAATTTATTACTTATTCTCCATGAAATATGGAGGAATCATAATACCCTATATTACATTAGTGTACATGCTTATATAGGATGTTGAGACACTTGGGTGAGTACCCATTACGTTCATTTACGAAAGAATTTATAATGGTTCAGAAGTTCAACCGTCATAGACGACTGGAAGACAGTGGCATTCTGTCGATGTTCGACAATTGTCGATATTGACAAGCCATGTCAGTATGTTGTATGTCAAGGTGAACCTATCGAAGCGAACATGTTGAAGTGGACCTTTCGAGGTGAACCTATCGAAGTAGTCAGATTAGTCGAAGCTATCGAAGTGCTAGAATTTGTTGAAGCTTGACAATCTGCCAACTGTTGGTTGGATCATTCCTCCTTCCTTAAGATACAATGGTATCCATTGTGTATTTATTCAGGTGAGGGAACTTGTTGGATCCTTCAGTAGCAGAGTACCATTTTCCTTGCATGGGGAACTGTCCAACTTTAACCACTTAAAACAAGGGAATGGAGTTCGTCCTTATATAGCGTATGCGTCATCCCACAATGGTGTCGCAAAGAAGAGGTTCCTGAATATCTAGATGGATGTCTTCATGTTCTATTGTCTGCAATTCGTTCTGTTCCAACAATGGTGCATGGTATGGTCGAATAGATCTACATTGAAAATTAGATGTAGGTCAAGGCATGCAGGAATGTCAAGCTAAGAATCATTTTCTCCAATTTGTTTCAGGATACTGTATGGACCATATCGCAAGGTTTTCACCTTTCTATATGAACCAGTGAAGCTCTCCTTCTTTGGGCGTAACTAGACTTGATCCCCAATTTGGAATTAATGAGGAATATAATGCTTGTCAAGTTGGGCCTTAGCTTTTGCATTCGCTCATTGAAACATTTCCTATGCTTGCTTCTTAATGTTGTATATTTGATCTCTGAATTTCAATGCTTTCTCCAATTCTCATATTTCAAATTTGCTTTTGTTCGACTATGTTGATGAACTGATTAAGTCAATAGGTGCTGAGGGTTGAAATCCGTAACGGATCTCAAATGGACTCTTTCCCGTAGAGATGTGTTGAGCACGATTGTATTTATGTTGTATGTATGGAAGGTTGTCATCCCATGTTCGACGATGCTTGTGGTTGTACATGCGAAGCAATTGTACAACTAAGCGATTTACAACTTCCATCTGTCAGTCTGTCTGTGGATGGATGGCTGCCGACAAATAAAGTCTCATATCGAATTGTTGCCAGATATTTTTCCAAAAAGTGTTGACAAATATAGCATCTCTATCTGAAATAATGGTCGACGGGAGGACATAATGTTTCCACACATGTTCAAAGAAGAGTTGAGAAGTATGTTGTGTTGTCGTAGTCTTCTTGCATGGTATGAGTATATCCATCTTGGAAAATCTATTGACTACTACCAATATCACGTCATGTTGATGTTTGGTAGTAGGATACCCCGTCAAGCAGTCCATAGAAATAGATTCCCATGGTCGGCTAGGAATTGGAAGGGGTGTGTATAGTCCTTGTCGTCGATTCAGCAATTTAGCAATGCCACAAACCATGCATGATCGAATGTACTTGTTGACATCATATTTAAGTGAAGGCCAGTAAAAATATTTCTAGAGAGTAACAAGTGTTTTTGCAACTCCAAGATGTCTTGCAGTCTTGCTGTAGTGTGCATCCCAAATGAGTTTCAGTCGGTGCTCACCAGTCGGTACACAAGGCTGTCCAAGCTTATATAGCAAGGTGTCTTTCAGGAAGTAGTCGGTAGTAGGTAGCGTGTCGGTCTGGATCTGTCGATAAATTGCAAAGAAATGAAAGTCTATTGAATACAATTGTGGCCAAGTAGTGGTGTCATAACCCTACATGCTCATCACTGTAGAGAGTAGAGTAATGGGTGGTTTGCTGAGACAATTGGGTGTAGCATTGCCTTTGCCTTTCTGATACTTAATTACCAACTAAAATGGTTGCAGGTAATTAATCTACTTGATTTTTTAAGTTGTCTATAGTTTCACCTGGGACTAAGCGAAATGCAAAGGTTTATGGTCAGTGAGGATGATTGTTTCCTTGCCAAGAATATAGTGTCTCCATTACTTAGGAACTTGCATAATGGTGTACAGTTATTTTTCATACATCGAGTACCTTCTAACAGTGACGTTGAAAGTATTAGAATGAAACGCGACTGGGTGACTTGACTGAGTGATCACTGTGCCAAGAGCATAGTTCGATGCATCCATCTCAATATCAAAGGGCTTATGCAAATCAAGTAACACAAGTATTGGTGCATTACAAAGCTTGTTTTTTATTTGTTCAAAATCTTGTTGTTGTGTTGGTGTCCATTTAAAGACATAATTCCCATTTCCTTTCGTCAACTGATTCAAAGGCCGTGCAATGTAGTTGAATCCAAGTACGAATCACTAAACCAAGAAAACTTCTTAGTTCATGAATGTTTTGAGGAATGGGCCAATCTTTGAGGATCTGTACTTTTTCTAGGTCGACATGAGTGCCTGCAGAGTCAATTACATGCCCCAAATATTTGATGTTGATCATCGCAAATGAGCATTTTTCCATGTTCAAATATAGTCAATGTTGTTGGAGAGTGTCGAAGACTTGTCGAAGCTATTTGACATGTTCTTACCATGATCAACTAAAAATCAAGATATCATCAAGCAGACAATGACACACTTACTAATGAAAGGTTGTAGAAGGTCATCCATATATCTCATGAAGGTTGCAGGTGCATTGGTTAAGCCGAAAGGCATGACTAACCATTCAAACAACCCTTCCTTGGTCTTAAAATTCATTTTCCATACATCGGTGGGATCGATTAGAATCTAGTGGTATCCCGACTTGAGGTCAAGTTTTGTAAATAACTTAGAACCTTTCAGATTGTCGATGAGTTCATCTATCCGTGGAAGAGAATATATGTTCTTCACTAAAATTTTGTTGAGATCCTGATAGTCGATGCACATGCACCAAGTCCCGTCTTTCTTTGGAACTAACATGCCTGGACTTCCACAAGGAGAGGAGCTGGGGCGGATATGACCCTTGTCGATAAAATCCTCAATTTTCTTGTGAATCTCTTCATTTTCGAGAATGGATCTTCTGTAAATAGATGTGCTAGGTAATGAAGAACCAGGAAAAAGTTCAATGGAATGTTTTACCTGATAATGTAGAGGTACTTTGTTTGGCACTTGAAATACATTCTGATATTCCTCAAGAATCTGGTCGATCTTTTGTTGTTTTCGGGAACTAAGCTGGTCGGTGAGTCGACTTGTTGTTGCAGCCTTCTTGGAATGTTGAGGCTTTATCATGATTAATGCAAACTTTTGAACATGATTTATAAGCATCTTTGTTTGCTTGGAAGATATCATAGCAACCGTTGATGTGGGTTGTCGCTCTGGTATGCCATACCATTGATTTCATATTTTGATGATCACCTTCTGAGGTCGTGACTGATATGTACCATTTCGATCCCATAAGTAAGGTTTTTCGAACAAGGTGTCGGCTACAGAAGGTGGTGCCACATCACAGTGTACTTCATCTTTAAAAGGCTTAATGAAGTAGGCGAGTTGGCATTGGTGTGTGATCCTTAGTTCCTACCCATCCTTCATCCAAACGATATTGTAAGGCTGAGGATGTGGAGTGGTGAAAATACCTAATTTCTTCACAAGATCTTCAGAAATAAAGTTCTTCTGACCACCATTATCCATAATCAGATGTAATGGATTTTTATAAACCCATATCTGTCTATGGAATAGGTGCTCTCGTTCCTCCTCATCAAAGATAGTTGATGCTGTTGGAGTGGTCGAGGTCGAAGCCAATAGGGTTGATGGATATGGATTAGATTCTACCAGGGTTCTATCGGACAAGTCAGATGTCAACAATTTTTCCAAAAATTTCTTTCGAGCTTTGCATTCTAACATATCATGCCATGTTGAATTATGATAATCACATCATTTCCTTGTAAGAGCTTATTTGCTGCGACCCCTCCTGTCTTTCTGAAAGTTATTCTTTTGATGATTGGGCTTTGGCAGAGTCAAATGAGAAGGGTTCTTGAATTTGTCAAAGTCGACTATTGACTTCTTGTTAGATTTTCGACCTGTTGGCTTGTTTGCGAAACGTGCTTTTCCTTTTTGTTTAGCTCAAGCTTGATGGCGTAATGAAATGCATCTACAACCGTACTGACAGTTAAAAACTCCATCTCTTACTGAATGTACGCAGATAAACCATTGATGTACTTCAGGACAAGTAATTTCTCTTCTTCTTGGACGCCAAGTCTAGCCATGAGTCGGTAGAACTCGTTTATGTAACTCTGTATGGACCGGTCTTTCCATTGCCTTAGCTGCTGCCACTTCTTATAATAAATAATGAACAAAAACATATAATAAATAAACATTAAATACTAATAATTAAATAACAACACTTAACGAAGAATGTAACAAATATTAATGTTATAAATATTAACATTTAATATTAAGTAGGCTAATTAGGGTAATTAATTAATTACTCAAGAGGTGACTTGAAAAGTCACCCTTCTTACCACTTAGGGTATAAAATACCCGACACATAATCTTGTGAAACATATTTTATCTATCCAATTATCAATATATATTTGTCCTATTAATGGCTTATCGAATATTCGTGTTCTGGTAAGATTGATTGTGTGAAGTGAATAAATATTCGCTTCATTTGGTATTAGAGCTAGTTTGTGATCTAGGCCTTTGGCCATATTGTGATTTTTAATCATAATCCTAGGGAGTCCCTAAATTTATGGTCTTTGACAAACTAAAAAAGAAAAGAAACTCAAAAGAAAAAAATAAAAAGAAAAGAGAGTTAAAAAAAAAGTGAAAAAAAATAAAAACTAAAAAACTAAAAGGAGGGAAAACAAAAAAAAAAGGAAAGAAAAAAAATAGTTAAAAAAGAAAAGATAAAAGGAAAAAGAAAAAAAAAAAAGAGGGTAAAAGTGAAACCACACGTAGTTTCTTAAAGTGGGTTTGGGTTTGAATATAAAAGTGCATAATAATAACTACCAAGAAGCAAGTGAGATTTGAACTTAGGTGGGAAATGTAACACTTATTCCTCCCAACCACCCAATCTACTCTCATTTTACAAAACTATTGGAAAAAAAGAAGGAGATATTGATTAAATTTCAAAAGAATACGGATTTTAATGTTGAAAAGAAGGAAAAATTTCCTTTCACCTTACAAAAAAATGTTGCAATATTATTTAGAATTAAAGGGACAGTTGTAGGGAAGGATATCACCATTTCTATTGCACCTGCTGAAAGAAATAATTATATTAGTACTGAATTCGCTAACCATTTAGTGATTCTTGAGTCAAATATAAGGGAAGAGCTAGACTTTTGGGACAGAAAACAAATTGAAATAAGTGGCTTACAACTGAATGTTGGAGATTATATGGTCACATCGAAATTCATTGTTCGTTCCTTATGGAGCTTTAATGGTGACATAATTTTGGGCTTACCTTGGATAATAAAAAAATTGGGGCCTTTCATCTTAAATGCCGAAAAGAAGTTTCTGACATTTTCCTATAATCAAAAGAGAATCACATTTCAAGATATTATGATGAAGTCAGATATAGAAGCTCCAGCATCCAAAGAATTCAGAGATATATCAAAGATGATTTCACAAGGTAATCAGAAGTCAGAACAAAAGAAGAATAAAGAAGTTGAAAAAATTGTCCTTAGTAAGGATGAAGAAATTACTTGTTTGAAGAATCATAGTAAAGACTTAATCGCATAGATTAAGAAATTAAAAAGGGAAAAAAGATCGCAAGAAGAAATCCAAGAGGAATTCCACCAAAAGGAAGTGGATCTCCAAAATGAATTCAATAAGAATCTATTACAAAAAAATGAAGAAAATTCCCGCTTAAAAAATTAGAATCAAGGGTTGACTGAATAAATAAAAAAATTAAAAATGAGTTAAAAAAAATCCTCATATTTATTATCAACCAGCAAATCGTGAGAATCACAAACAATTAAAGTTTCTACAAGGGTTCCACAAATGGCTCAAATGCCTTATCGTCACCCAAATCACAAAAATCGATACAACCTACATCAAATTAAATAAGAAAATAAACATCGTTCTTCTTATAGACAAACCAACTACAAACTTGAAAATGAACAAAAACAACATTGACAACTTTTATGGAAGCCTAAATTAAGAAGTTTTGTATGAGCAGTCGATCATCAAGCAATTCCAATGAAGGTATATTTGGGATGGATCACTTCCCCAAAAATGCAACACATTAGTTCAGCAATCGAAAGACTATACCGCCTAGTTTCATCAAGCATCATAGTTCCAAGCTCACATCATCATGAAAAGGTGTTACGAGCAAGAGAACAAATTCATACAATAAACTATGCTTTGAGAACAAAGAAATTCTAAGGGAGAGGCAATGTAATAAACAAAAACATATAATAAATAAACTTTTAAATACTAATAATTAAATAACAACACTTAACGAAGAATGTAACAAATATAAATGTTATAAATATTAACATTTAATATTAAGTAGGTTAATCAGGGTAATTAATTAATTACTCAAGAGGTGACTTGAAAAGTCACCCTCCTTACCACTTAGGGTATAAAATACCCAACACTAAATCTTGTAAAACATATTTTATCTATCCAATTATCAATATATATTTGTCCTATTAATGGCTTATTGAATATTCTAGGTGTTCTAGTAAGATTGATTGTGTGAAGCGAATAAATATTTGCTTCAGTTGATGCATATGGATCAGATTCTACCAGGGTTCTATCGAAGATGTCGACAATTTTTCCAAAAATTTCTTTTGAGCTTTGCATTCTAATGTATCATGCCATGTTGAACTGTGATAATCACACCATTTCCAGATAGAAGCTTGTTTGTTGCGACCCCTCCTATATTTATGAAAGTTCTTCTTTTGATGATCGGGATTTGGTAGAGTCGGATGAGAAGGGTTCTTGAATTTTTCAAAGTTGGCTGGTGACTTCTTGTTGGATTTTCAACCTGTTGGCTTGTTCGCGAAACGTGATTTTCCTTTTTGTTTAGCTCAAGCTTGATGGCGTAATGAAATGCATCTACAAGCATACTCACAGTCAAAAACTCCATCTCTTACTGAATGTACGGGAATAAACCATTGATGTACTTCAAGACAAGTAATTTCTCTTCTTCTTGGACACCAAGTCTAGCCATGAGTCAGTACAGCTCGTTTGTGTAACTCTGTACGGATTGGTCTTTCCATTGCCTTAGTTGCTGCCACTTCTTAAAATGTTGTTCAAGATAATTGGGTGGGTAGAATTCCTTTCAGACAAATTCGACAAATTTTACCCATGTGTCTATGGGGTCCTCTCCTTTTTACATATTTGTCGATAGATTCACCCACCAGTAGTGTAGAGAGGTTAACATTTTTAAGGATGCAATGGTGATATTTTTCGCTTCGGAGAGTTTATTCACTGCGTAGTAAGATTCCAGTTGTTGTACCCAATTGTCGATTGATTCCACGTCAATATTTTCTTCAAGGTTCAGTATGTCTAGATTCATTTGCACTTTGAAGGGGCTAATTTTATCGGTGTGAGGTCGCATCAAGGATTCCCTAGAGTTCAAGGTGACTCGCATGAGAATATCCCTGAACTAGGTGAACATTTCGATCCGCTAACGAGCCAGTGATTTTTCTATGAGTTGTTATGTCTCATCAGACGTTGCATATCTATTGTCTGCTTCTTCGGCCATCTTTTTTGAAGTCGAAGGAAGTGTCTACTTGTTTTGATAAGTTTGTGAGTGTGTTTGAACAGGAATAAGTTAAATAAATTTGATAGAAGTGCTTATGTAACTTAATCTTTGAATAAGATGTCGCTCTGATACCAATGAACAAGATGTCTCTCTGATACCAATGATCCAGGTCATGCCCAGTTGCATGCTAGGGACAACAATCGACTAAATGAGTTGAGATCTATTATGGTGAAAGCATATAAAAGGAACAAGTGAAGTAAAAAAACACTTAGGTCGACAGAAAGTATACAAACAAACAATATGCAAGAATTTGAACCAATTTATTACTTCTTCTCCATGAAAAATGGAGGAATCAGAATGCCCTGTATTACATTAGTGTACATGCTTATATAGGATGTTGAGACGCTTGGGTGACAACCCATTATGTTCAATTACAAATGAAGTTATAATGGTTTAGAAGTTCAATCATCGCAGACGAATAGAAGACAAAGGCATTCTGTCGATGTTCGACAATCGTCGATATTGACAAGGCATGTTGGTATGTTGTATGTCAAGGCAGACCTGTTGAGGTGAAACTATCAAAGAAAACATGTTGAGGTGGACCTGTCGAGGAGAACCTATCGAAGTAGTTATATTAGTCGAAGTTGTCGAAGTGCTAGACTTTGTCAAAGCTCGACAATCTGCCAACTACTGGTTGGATCATCCTGATTTAGGAGTTGGAAGTTACACTCTCCCAAAAATGCTAATTTTCCCCAATTTCGCATTGTTTCTACAAGTGCAATTAGATTCATAGTTCAACTCCAGCCACCTGTAGAAGGAGATATAGAGAACTAGAAAAAAAATTCTATAGGGAACTGTTAGTACATATAGCAAGGATAACTCAACAACTTTCAGATCTTTGATTCAATGCTCTAGTTATCTTTTGTAAAATTATGGGTTTGACTAGTTTTGAATTTTACACTTTTAACCACTTATGCTATGAAACAAGAACTCGACACAGTTCTCGTTTTTCTCTCTCCTAATTTTAGTAGCTATTTTTACCTCCATTTAATAAAGGGTTTATACCAGTATCACACATTTTCATTTTAAGGCATTTTTTGGGCCTTTGAATCCTCTTTGTCGTAAAATATTATTACTTTCTATTTTCAAGTGTGCTTTTTAGACATTTAACAAAATAGCATACATTTAGAAGCAAGTTATACATTTTGAAAATTTTCTTTTAAACAAGACATATTTATAGGCAAAATAAGACTTTTTTATTGACAAAATTCTAAGAAATTATAGAAAATAAAGACATTTACAACCATTTTCAATGGATTTTCATAGAATTTTTGTATAAAAATGATACTATTTCATACTAGATTCCAAAATGTTACGATTCACATAAACTCACGAAAAACTATACCATGTATTTGTAAATAACATATTAAAAACAATATATATAGAAATTTATTTCTAAAATAAAGTTTGAAAGTCAAAATAGTACAATATATCTAATCAAAAAGTTGTCAAATTTAACATTATCTGCATGACATTTTACTAATCAACAATATCATGCAGGCCAAATTCTTCATCGAAATTGGAATATTTTGGAGCTCGACTTTCCTCCAGGACATCAATGTCCTCTTCCATTGGGTTTTCTATGTCTGTAAGATGCCCAAAGTGCTCATTTCCATGAGGGATATCTGCAAAAAAAATATTATAGTAAAATAAAACATTATATTAAAAACAATAAAAAAAACATTAACCTACCTAACTACACCCCAAAAAACAATATATATATATATATATATAAACAATTAACCTACCTAACTACATCACATAAACATTATATTAAAAAAAATTTAAAAAATTAAACCTACCTGATTACACCACATAAAATATTATATTAAAAAAAATTACAAAAATTGGAACCTAACTAACTACACCACATAAAACATTTATATTAAAAAAAAATTAAAACAAATTAACCTACCTAACTACACCACATAAAACATTATATTAAAACATTATTTTATAAGTTTGACAATGCAAAAATAAATGATGTCCCATGTTCTAGATCCCACCTTATAATTTTTTATTATGATTAAGATAATGAATTAATTAGTCGTTGTTAGATAATGTAATTGATGGTGCTCAATTCTACTTAGAATTTTCATGGGGAAGGGTGTCAAAATGGTGAGTCGAAACATTTAAATAAATTAATCAATTGACCATTCCCTCGTGAAAGACAACACGGTCAAGAGTGTATTGATCACGTTAAAAATAAGAGTGTGTCACTTGAAGACTAAATAAAGACTTAGCATCATGATTATAATTAAGATATTTGTAGATGCCAGTTTTAAGATATCTTGAATATTTCCATAAATTAGTCAATTGACCATGCCCTCGTGTAAGACAACACGGTCAAGAGTGTATTATGTAAGACAACACAGTCAATTGACTAGCGGCACGATTCTGAGTGAGGGGCGGCCCTTTGGCACCCAAGGGAGCGGTGCTCCCCTTAATGCGATGACGAAGGTGGTGGAAGAGGGAGGTGGAGCGAGAGGAGGGTGGAGGGGAATGGAGGCAGAGATGGAAGAGCAGAATTGCACCACTAGACTCACATAATTAACAGGGAGGTTGGAAAACTTTTAAATAGATTCAAATCTCTACGGTTGCAAAAGAGCTCTCAAAATGCTCAAACATTCATGGCACTTAGAATTCAATCAACTCTTGAGTTGATGGGTTTAAGAGACCACAAACCTGATGACTATTAATCAAAAGAATATGGCCCCTCCACTCTACAGTACTCGTAGCCATCCCAAATTTTGTAGGAATAACGGTCTCACGAATCCAATCGTTTTTCTGAGCATCATATTTCATCAATTCTCATTTTTACAGAGCATATATAAATGCCCAGAAACAACTAAGGACAATGGCAACAATGACCCTAAACTCCCAATATTATCAACCCTTTTCCACAAACCAGTATTTGGATAAAAAAATTGTGCATTGTTTGCTTTCTCGTTGAAAACAAAGAATTTTTCTTCCAAAAAACTCCATGACAGCCTTCTAGAGGTTGACCCATTGGAGGCAGAATTTGCCACTTATCTTGTTCCACATTGTAAGCCTTTGTTGAGAGCAATGCATTAAATTGGTTGTCTCTTCCCCCGCAACGTAGATAAGTCTGGTGGATGAATATAAAAAGCATGTGAAGTCATACCTTACCGTGGGCATGTCTTCCCCTTGATGCCATTTCGTAGAGACAAAATTGAAAATGTAGACTCTCTTTAGTATTTTCCAGTTTTGTGAATTTTGTTCGTCGATCAGGACTAGCTTCCAATTAACCCATAAGCACTTACATAACAATGGAATTCTAATGGGAAAGTATGGAACTGAAAGTAGCACTGCCCAGGTGTGCCTCATAGGTTAAATACCATTATTTGACAGTTCTGAATGTTCTGACGTGTGAAATAATAAATCATACATATCAATTTCTTGGCACATCCCTCCAGTCTCTACACACATCTTTGAAATTTGAATGTGATTGATACGACACTCTATGCAAGATCATTCAAACGATATCATCTGGAAGAACAGGAAGATCGCGAATAGTCTCATTCTCTCACAGCAATGCCAACCTCTTTGACCTGTGTGCCATGATTTTGGGTTTTACCTGACATGAACGAATCAAAAGGTGAAGAATAGAGAATTACATAAAACCTATTAACAATTTACAAGATCATTCGACTATTAGAATCTACTAAGAAATTTATAAGGAATTCTTTTTGACCTTGTACGTCTGGGATAGGCATTTGAAGGGTGCCATCATACGGGTACAAATTTTGAATTGCTAATTAATTTGCAAAGTTTGAATTGCTACTTAGTTAATTAAGGAACTTGATATATAAGAACAATTTAATGTTCTCTACATATGAACATTGGAAGATATTAGATATTTTGAGTTGCTAGTTAAATAAAGTTTTCATATAGACATAGTGTAAGAATTCTACGATATTATTGGGTGGGAAGAGGTTGATTTTTAAGGTATTATTTTGATCAATTTTTTAGTATAATGTTTTTTTAGGGGTTAAATGGGTTGGGAGGGTTTATAATTTTTTTTAAAATGCAATGGTGTTAGTGTTTAGGGGGTTCGAAAGGGGGAGGAGTGTTTAATATATTTTTTTTAAATGTATTGTTGTAGAAAAGTTAGTAGGGGGTGTATTTTATATGTTTTATTTATTTTTAAATGCATTGTTGTAGAGGGGTACTTAAGGGGGTTAGGGGGAGTTTAAATTTATTTTTAATTTTTTTTATTGTAATGTTGGGTGGGTTAGGGGGTTTAGGGGGGCTAGATTCCATTCAAGTAGGTTAAAAAAAATAAAAACTACAAACCCTGGGATACGGGGTAGGGATTCCTTCAATTAACACTACACTCCTTCACACACAAAAAAGTTGCAAGATGGGAGTCTGCTAAACCAAGTCGTAGATCCTGAAGGAATATGACAGCGGAAATTATGGGCATAGATGTAGACTAAAATGGTGCACCCATTGATAATAGAGAAGAATATGGGTCATTTACATCTTTGTCGAGTCCTTCATTTGCAGAAAATGCAGATTCTGATGGGGTGTTAGAATCCATGGATAAATTTAACTAATTTCAGATGAAACATTTTAGGTTTTTTTATTAGTATGTTGTTTGTAATTAAAACTCCGAATGAGATTTTGATTATTTATATGAATCATTTGTTCTTGTATGGTCTAATATATGATTTCATTATGAATCACATCATAATTTCTTTGAATTTATATGGTTATAGTGATGAAATTATTTATGAAATATTTTTGTTTGTTTAATATGCAAGTTTCAAAAAAGTTGTAATTTATCTTTTGGAGGAAAAAAATCTTTTTTCCATTTTAGGGGTTGATTTTAAAGTTTTTGTAAACAACAGTATGGGATGTTTAGGCCATGGCTCTATTTTTAACCACAAAAAAAAAACATGTATACCGGTATCATCACTTTTATATTTGGGGGTGTTTTTGGTGTTGTTTTGCAAAAATCATCATTTTTATGCCTAGAGTTCTCGCTCTTAGTATAAAGTTCTCGTTTCATAGTATAAGTGGTTTTTTTCTTAGACTTGGAATTTTTGTAGTTGATGTAGAACACTTATCCTTAATTTAATGGCACAATCTAAAATTCTAATCCTTATTATTCTTGTGGTCTCCACAAATAAATTCTAAGAATCCTCAAGCTCTTAGTGATCCGACAGGTGTCAAGGGGGATTTCCCCCTTGCAGCTTCTTTTATTTTGGTAAATCATTGAATTTTGTGCAATATGGCATATAAGTTCAACATCATTTTCCATTTTTTGGCATCTGAAATCGTGGGTGGACACAATTAGTTTTTTTCCATTACAAGAAGTTGTAATTGCTTACCAAGAAAACAGTTTTAGAATGGTTATTGTAAGAGATGTTGCTAGTTAAAATCAAACACGTGGACAAGCAGTATCTACCCAATGGCTTTACCCNTGTAATTGCTTACCAAGAAAACAGTTTTAGAATGGTTATTGTAAGAGATGTTGCTAGTTAAAATCAAACACGTGGACAAGCAGTATCTACCCAATGGCTTTACCACCTGCCACTATCTTCTATGTAAGTTGAGGGTTTGTTGTGAATCATATCCATCGATAACAATTTCATTTCCCTAGTGGATGCACATCGATGTCCACTGTGAACCTCTCCGTGGACATCGGTTAAATAAGGTAATTTTGTAAAAAAAAATGGTGTTTACTAATATCAACTTTGGTTTATTACACATTTAAAAAGGTAAGGAATCAATTGGTTTTCTTTAAAAATGTATTTATGTGCTTGAAATGATTTAAGATAAGTAATCCTAAATCATCATAATTATGATTATTAACAGGTTGCTTGTACATCTCAAAGGACGAGTTCCAGATTTTCCAATAAGCATCAATGGAATAAAAGAAGTTCTGCATCCTAAACCCCTAACCGTGAACCCTGAACCCCAAACCCGAACCCCGAACCCCGAACCCTGAACCCCTAAAAGATAGTCCAGAGATGGGTGGCGGGGATTTAACCAATATGGTAGATAGTAGGGATCTTATGCAACCAGAAGGTGATCGTTAATACTGGGTCATTAGAGGTGGATTTAATGGTCTGGTAGACTTTTTCAGATGGACTCAAAGGTATCAGATCAACAATTGATTTTCCTTTTATCAAGTTCTCGTGACTCATCGAGATCATGTTCACAGATGCGACCTACGAAGGAGGAGGATTTTTTAATGGAAAGACTCCCATAAGCAAAGAGTCTTTAAGAAAGCCCACTCCAATATTATGATATTGTGGAGCAAAAGATGTTAAAAGCATAACATTATTCACAGAATTAGAATTGGTATATGAAGAACAAAAATCCAATTGATATACTGTGACAATCTTTCCTTGGAATGGAAATTGGACCACAAAAAAAATAGATAATGCAACTACTTGCATCACATATAACCAATTTCTACCTAGGAGGATATTGTAATCCAAGGGAGCATCGACACACTTCGATGTGGATGGACACTGATTTCCACCCTAATTCTATCAATAAGTATGACAATAATCCGCAGGGTTGGAAACCACGACCATAAAATGCCTTCAATGTCATAGGTGATCAATTAATTTTGAGAGAACCAATGGCTCTCCAACAAGATAGAGACATGACTGAAGTCGAGGCACCTTCGTCCAAAATTTTACGATGGACTTTTTTCCCAGTAACTTTTGTGGATAACTAGAAAGCAAGTGGGTGGGAAAGTCTTGACTTAAAATCCTCCAATTTAAAAGCTATAACATTGTTATTTTTAGGATCCATAGCACCAACAATTGACAATAGGTTTTTCCTCTGTGTAGGACATGTTTGGAGTACCTCAAGGGTGGACATATCACACCATTCTTGAGCCAAATATTCAACGACATTATAGTATTGGGAAACATGTGCACCAGGATTGAATGTTGATTTATGAATGGTACTCTTGGGTGGCCATAGAACTGTGTCGAGAACAAGTTTTTCAATTTGAAGACTGTTAGTTGGAGGAGGAATGGAAGTGGAACTTTTAAACCAAAATTCTATCACTCTTTTTCTCTAGAAGGGGGTCATAGCTCTGTGATCTGGTCGTAATATGAACCGATTCACTGGACATCATGTTAACTTCCTCAATGGAAAACGAGGAAATCCCATGCAAGGATTGATGGTCAATCTATTGTTGTTTGGTAGGGAAAGGATTGGTTAAAACAGTTAGAGTGAAAGTGTTCTTCAAAAACTTACTAACCTCCTAGCGATGAGGACATTCTTTTGTGAAATGGTCACCTCCACATATAAGACAATGGAACTTAGCCTTTCTCTTTGTTTTAGATTCGACATCCGTAGTTTGTGTTTATTATCCTTCTATTGATTCAGGGGTTTTTTGGATTTATTTTTACCATTTTTCCTTGTCCCCAAAGATTATGAGGATTGCACTACATTCACTTCGGTGGAAACAAGAGGAGTAGAAGTAGTCTTGGGACTTGCAGTAGTCTAACTAGCTGGTGAAATGGATTGGCTTTGTTTTTTTGTCAACTTAGAAAAAACCAATCCACTTATGTGGCTAAGTTGACATATATATCTACATACATGTATATATATACATTTGTGTGTGTGTATATATATAT